>CAJQUN010001418.1:0-68942 GCA_907163345.1 Haberlea rhodopensis
CCCAATTATAATTTGGTCATGTATGGTTTAACCGTGATATAAAATGATGTCATTATGTTGAGCCTTAAACAAAACTTGTGTTTGTTATACTAATGTGTGAACTTAGTGTGCAGATTAATTGATTAGAAGTTGATTAAATGAAGAAAATCGAATGTCAAAATGTGGACTGGATCGCCCAGGCGATGGCAGCCAGGAGAGGCATAGCCACACACATCGACAGAGGCGACGCCGAGGCTCGCGTGCAGGGCGAGTTCTCCCGAGGCGATGGTCTTAACGCCTGAGCGAGCATGAACGCCTGAGGCGATGAAGACTTCGCCTGAGGCGATGAAGTATTTTGAGCTGCTGAGGCTACGACATTGGATTTTTTTTTGGATCGCCTGAGGCGATCGGGACATCGCCGCGCCGATGCGTGATTTGTGCTGACCATTGGGGCGCGGCGATGGGGATCGCCTGAGGCGATGGCTGAGGAGATCGACGAGTGATTTCAGCCTTTTTGTGTAGCAACGGCTAGTAGGAGCCTATGGGCCTCCTACACTATAAATATTGATGCTTTGAAGCATTTTGAAGATAAGAAACAAGCCTACAAACTTCTACAAAAGCTTTGATCATTCAAATTTCAAATTGCTTTGCAATCTCCATACATTGTTATTGTATGGGTAGTTTGTAATTCATTCTTTTTGTTAGAGTTTTGTTTCTTCGTGTTGGTTACACCGTGAATGTGTTTGTTAAGTTGTTGTAAGGTCCTCCAACACCAAAGCAAGTTGGAAATTGTAAAGTCCATCAACAAGTATAGTTGGTGCATGTGTTGTGGCTATCCTTGGAGCCCTTAAGGCCAAGAAGACTCGTGAAAGAGTGTTGGTAACTCGGGAAGAGTTTTTGTGTGGCTATCCTTGGAGCCCTTAAGGCCAAGAAGACTCGTGAAGAGTGTTGTATTCGGGAAGAACTTTGTGAACTCGGAAAGAGTTGTATTGTGGCTAATTGGAGCCCTCAAGGCTAAGATCGTTGTGCTAAAAAATTGAAAGTTACTTGATTATACTTTCTTCTTTGTGCTATCCTATCATTTCTTTGAAGCCAAACACCTAGGCCTAACGCTACAGAGCCTTAAAAAGACATAGTGATCCAAGTCATATGGAGTGACTTACATTAGTGAGAAGGAAGTGTTTGAAATAGGATTCTGGGGTGCTCAATGATAATCTGACTTTTCATTGACTAGCATGATTTGATCTATGAAAATTGCTGAAACTTGAAAGTGACAATAGTACACCCCCACGTTCTGATTTGGCGACGTGTTGCTTGATCTAGGAGAAAAACCACAGCTTGTTAAACTTTCTGATTTATTCTGGTTCGTCTGTAAGTGAGATGTCTGAGCTACATGATTGACTACAAATTGGTTTTAGTTGAATTTTCAAATATTGAACTCTACTTTTGATTTTATTTCTTGCTCGAGACGATCAAAGCTTAAGTTTGGGGGAGTTGATAAGTGTGATTTTTACACTTAATTTGATATATGATTATGAGTGTTTTTGTAGTGATTCCTAGAAAATATTACACGTTTTGATATATATTTGTATATGTCAGGAATCTAGGTCCAAATGCAATAAAACTTACGATTGGTCCCTCCTTTTCCAGATTTGCTCAGTTTGGTCCTTTTTCAGCATTTTTAAGCCCATTTCATCCAGTTTATGGCATTTGGACCTAGATTCCTGACATATACAAATATATACCAAACGTGTAATATTTTCTATGAATCACTACAAAAACACCCCCTAATCATATATCAAATTAAGTGTAAAATCACACATTATCACATTACGCATTTATTTATTTATTTACTTTCTTCATTTCTTTAGCTATCGATTGACATAAGCCTTCCGCAAGCGCAAACTCTTTTATTTTGCATACTCATTTTAAACGCTAAGTAGCCAAGAAATCTCATTCACCCCCTCTTCGATTCCAACACATTATCTACTCTTACTTTATTATGCGGAGCATAGAGAGAGAACAGACACACACAAAAACCAAAATGTATATATGAAGTGAAAAACCAAAATGTATATATGAAAGTGAAAAACCAAAATGAATTTAACACATGATCTCGGCGGATTAATGATAATGGTAAATAAAACGAGCGAAAAGAGGACTTGTGAACCATCTTAAAATTAAATATTAATATTCTCGTCTCAACCATTACCAAAATTTTTATAATCCCTTGTGTTACAATATGTATGAAGCTCGCATATATTTAATAATAATAACAAAGAGCAAACTCGGTGCAAAAAATCCTGCTACACGCAATGTCCGAGAAGGGGTTGGACTACTTTGAGTCTAATGTACGCAGTCTTGCACTTTGCACTCTAATAGACTATTCGGCAACATTCAAAAAATAATAATAGTCTAAAATACCAAAAAATTAAAATAAAGAAGAATGAGAACTAAGCGTGCTCAGCAGAGAGTCTTAGAAACCAGTGCGTTGGAGCTTGGAATTTACACTCGAGAACACACCCATATTTCCCAGCCACAATAGGACTAACGCAACAAGGATTATAAGACTTACCCACATCCATTGCTGCCATTTCTTCCTGTTTCGGTTGCGAAGAGACGGAGGAGGCACGCTTTTCATCTTGTTTTGCCTGCTCACAGTCACCTGACTCGTTTTAGACTTCTTAGTTGATACGTCATTCACTTGCATGGAGGCTTCCTCCTTGCTAATTTCCACACAAGTGATGCTGCTGGCATCGTCTTGCATGTCTGCGGAAGCAGAAGCGGAAGCGGATGCAGCCTTTTTTCGTTCCTTCTTTCTTAACTTCTTCTCCCTTTCCTATATGTTTAAGAAAAAATCAAATTCATTACTTATGCTAAGGACCCAATTCGGGACAGATGAACAAGAAGGCAGAACTTTGCATGTTGTCATGTTGTATATGATACTGAAAAATGGCAAAAGTAACGTAAGGGAATTGAGTGAACATGAGAAATGTAGTTGATCAACCTTTTCTCTTTGTTCTGCTTCTTTTTTAGCTCTCAATTCCTCTCTCTTTTGTGCCTTCTCGTCACGCCGTTGCTTCCTCTCACGGGCTTCCTTAGCCTTCGCAATCTCCTCCAATCGACGTTGCTCGTTCAACTTAGCCTCAGCTTCCCCTCTTCTAATTTTTTCAGCTATTCTCATCAACTCAAGATCCTCCTTTGTCTTCACAGGCTCCTCCTCCTCCTCCTGAACCTCATCCATGCCAGAAACAGCAGCCAAGTTATTCACTAGTTTGGATTTAGCAAGTCCTTTAGTGGTCACTGTCTTCTTCTTGCTTTCTGTCTCTTTCTTCTTACTCGAATGAATGTCCGAGCTCACATTTTCAATCTTTGTTTCTGGCTTCAGCTCCATTGTGGGACTTTTAGATACCGAATCAGCATCGGCTGGCATTGAGACCACTTTATTATTTCTTCACTGACATAACTGGGTAGGATGGGTGGTTTCTCGTCAGGGCCAAGTGAACGACCGTCCAAAGTGCCGAATCTCCTCACGGTACTCCTTGTGTTCAACCTAACATACTCTTTTCGGAACTCATCATTCCCGTTCCAGAGTTCCATAAAATTTTCCACCTATGGAATTTGGGATGCCATTGCAAAGTTAAGAGTTGATTTTACTGAGTCTAAAAGAGAGAAAAAAAAGGGATCATTAAAGCTAACCTCATTCACACAATGGCAATAAAGTGCCTCTCTATCATCTGTGAATGCATAATAAGTTGCTGAGGCACTATCATTCTTGAACTTGGAAAAGTTTTTCCTCTGCAGTGTCAAGTACTCAGATTTAAGACTCACTTGAAAATTGTATCAAGAAATATAATATTCAACTCATGTTCCAATAGAAATCAACTTGAAATTTAGTATGGAATCTGTTAGTCATAACAAATGCGGCTATTATATTGTTATAATTAATCATCAAGTTTATCAGGGGGGGGGTACATAAAATATATGTTTGGTTTTGGTTTTCTTTTGGGAAAATAGTTAGTTTAGATGTCAATCATGTCAGAAATAGTTAAATAAAACTATTTTTAGAATTTTAAAATTGTATATATTGGATTAGATTATAAGATAACAATGGAGCATGTTACGTGGTAAGGATCGAGTTATGGGGCGATTGAAGGAATCTATGATTTCTTGTATTTTGTTTGTGTTTTGGACTTGCTTCCCTTTGGTTGCGAGGTGGAGAATCGAATGAGGCTCGATTAGGGAGAACCCGACGATCCCTTGGAACGAGGGATCGATAGGGAGAACCGGACGATACCTTGCTATCAGCAATATCTTTTTGGAAGAAACTTGAGTATAATATCTCTAACTTAAAAGAAATATCAAATATCTATCTAGATAATCCTAATATTGAGGAGAAGTTAATATTGGGAAATGATAAGAGATTGGCTGAATCAAGTCTATTTAGAGTTAATCTTTGATAAACCAAATCTCCTTTTTTCCTCGGACTCTCCTTTCCTTTGATTCGGCGCTCGTTACACTACATTTTTAGGAAATGATGAAATGTTTATGCGAAAGTAAGGATTGTATTAGCTGAGGTGAGATGCACACACCTTTCTAATGGCAAAACAAGTAAAACACTACATTCTGAATTGGGAGCATACCTTCTGGGAACGTTCTTTAGATAGACACAGAAATTTAGCATATGCTTCTTGACGAACATCATCAGCAGCTTTGTACTGAGCTTGTAATTCCCTGACCTTTTTATGTTCGACGTTGTATTTACTCTCGGCTTCATCACAAGCTGTTTGAGCTTTTGAGGCTGTGCCTTTGAGATTACCAAGCTCCTTACTTAAGATCTGCACATGCCAAATATTACATTAGTACACAGATAATATTACATTAACATTTTAATATATAAAAGATATACTGTATCAATAGTTATCCGAATAAGTGGCAATTTACTCATCTGATATCCTTAGTAGACACTTTATTCCATGTGGTTTGTAAATAACAGTTTACACCCTCATGTATTGAAAATAAACAGTTACCTTCCTTTGGTTTTCATAATAAGCATTTTATCCATATGGTTTGCAAAACATAGCACGATGCCCCTTATATGAAGGTGGGTTAGTTTTGCAACTATTCACAAATCATAATGGGTAAACTACCTATTTTCAAGGCAGAGGGGTGTAAACTATCTATTATTGATACAGCACCACTAGGTTGCTCGTTGACAAAAACCCAAAAATAACTGGTGAAATGTAATAGTAGGACACCGAGGTATAGAACTACCCAAATGAGTTTTGGCCCCACTGGGAACTACCGGCAACCCAAACTCTACTTTGGGCAACAAGAATGAACTAAGCATACCTTTAATCTCTCCTCGGCTTGTTCTCTCTGTTCAAGAGCCTGCTGGATATCATTTTGGCTACACTTACTAGAGGATAATTGTTCACGTTGCTGCTTCAGCTGCTTGATTTCATGAATGAACTGCTTTTCTTCCTTCAAAGGAAGTGTCTCATGTTGTATCTTATATTCAATACTTTTTATCTGCCAAGAGATACAATTCAGTCATAACAAATTGTTAATAAGATTATCTCTTAGCTATGAATGGAAAAGCCAAATGAAAAACAGACTAATACAAGTGGTGTGCATGCAACAGGAAAGTATAATCCTTACCCTGCTGTTCAAATCCTCGACAGATGTTGCATTCTTGGCCTTGTTGATAACAGACTTTAGAGAATCTATTTCAGTGCGTTTTTCCTTCAGCAACTTTCTTACGCTTCTGTCTTCACCCTTGGCATGTTCATAATCAACACCATGACTCTGATTTCTCGCCTAGTAATCGATGGATTATATTCGTGTTATTGTTTTGTCCTCGGACATTACATAAGAAAAAAATATGTATGTTTCTTACTCTTATATCCTGAATTTGGGCCTGAATAGAATCCCTGAGTTTTGTCTTCTTGTCAACTTCTAGTTCTGCAATCTTGATTTGTTCTTGGAGTTTTTCATCACTATACCTTGGAATCCTAACAAAAAAGTTGAACGGCTTTGTCACAGTGATGCCACTCACATCCTCTCCAGTGACTGTATCAGAACTGGACTCTGGTGAAGCCTTTGATATGTCCACGCTGTGAGAATTTCCAGTGTCCCCGTTTTTGGCATATAACAAGGTCTCATCGTCACTTCCATTGGCACCATCTACCATGTCTTTAACATCTGCAGACATGGATTTGGATGCACCTTTGTCCACAACAAAGCTAACTAAAACATCTGTTGCACTGGTGGCATCTTGATCACTAGTCACGGATACATGTTCCGCAGCAGAAGAATTATCAGCTTCGGGTTCCATTTTCACCGCTGAAATTGGTGGGTTATGGTCATCTTCAGAATCCCCACTTAATTCACAGCCCTGTAGAATTGGTTCCTTTTCATTAGAAACAACCGTCCTGATCTCCGAGTCAGACCCTGAGCTTACAACATTAATTGTGCACGTTTCAAAGCTGTGAAGATGAACAAGTTCGTTCCCTAAAATTTCAGATTCTGAGCCATCGACTGGTAAAGAAGATTTGACTCCAACAGTTTCTGCGTCAGAGATTTGAACTTCAGCCGTAGGCCTGTGAACCTGAGCATTTGAAGCTGATTTGTTCTGAGTTGGCCCAGAAGCCCCAGCGTCTCTTTCAGAAACACTAATTTGGGGAGTTGCTCCATTGCCATCTCGTGATTTGACAGCATCATCTGGATGCATAATGCTGCCTTCAACATGAGATACACTACAAATTTCTTCATCTTTCCCTTCTAAGACCTCGTCACAGGCAGTTTCGACGTTGAAATCAGCATTACTCACCACAACTTTGTCTTTATCCATCCAGCATTGATGGTTGGTTTCAGTAAAAATATCACACTTGTGATCTTGCATAGCTTCTTTATCCGAAGCTGACTCATCCTCATCCTCAACAGTCTCCGTTTTGTTCAAAGGTGACAACAAACTCTTAGGTTTCTCTTCCTCTCCTGAATGTGCAACCAACCCCAAGTTTGAAACTTTATATTCCTGATTCTCTTCGACACCAGGTGATGCTTCTGATACCTTATCCAATTTAGCCTCTACCACAACTCCAATTTTCCCATTTTGATCCTCAACTTTCGCTGCTTCAGCTTCTTCAGATCTTTCAATCTCTCCATCTGGGTCCTCAGCCTTCTTAATTTCAGATTCTATCCGACATTCAGGTTTTCTAGTAGCCAATTTGTCTTTATCCATCCCACATTGAATGTTGCTTTCAATATCAATATCACACTTGTGATCTTGCTCATCCTCAACCGTCTCCTGCTTGTTCAAGGGTGACAACAAACTCATAGGTTTCTCTTCCTTTCCTGAATCTGCAACCAACCCCAAGTTCGAAACTTTAGATTCCTGATTCTCTTCGACACCAGGTGATGCTTCTGATACCAACTGATCCTCAACCTTATCCAGTTTAGCCTCTGCCACAACTCCAATATTCCCATTTTGATCCTCAACTTTCGCTGCTTCAGCTTCTTCAGATCTTTCGATGTTTCCACCTGAGTCCTCAGCCTTCTTAATTTCAGATTCTACCCGACATTCAGGTTTTCTAGTAGCCAACTTGACTCGGGTCTCGTCCTCATCATGAACAGAGCCCTCTATTTGGGGAGTTGCTCCATTGCCATCAAGGGATTTGACAGCATCATCTGGATACATAATGCTGCCTTCAACATGAGATACACCATAAATTTCTTCATCTTTTCCTTCTAAGACCTCGTCACAGGCAGTTTCGACGTTGAAATCAGCATTACTCACCACAACTTTGTCTTTATCGATCCCACATTGAATGTTGCTTTCAATATCAATATCACACTTGTGATCTTGCTCATCCTCAACCGTCTCCTGCTTGTTCAAGGGTGAAAACAAACTCTTAGGTTTCTCTTCCTTTCCTGAATCTGCAACCAACCCCAAGTTCGAAACTTTAGATTCCTGATTCTCTTCGACACCAGGTGATGCTTCTGATACCAACTGATCCTCAACCTTATCCAGTTTAGCCTCTGCCACAACTCCAATATTCCCATTTTGATCCTCAACTTTCGATGCTTCAGCTTCTTCAGAACTTTCGATGTTTCCATCTGAGTCCTCAGCCTTCTTAATTTCAGATTCTACCCGACATTCAGGTTTTCTAGTAGCCAACTTGACTCGGGTCTCGTCCTCATCAAGAACAGAGCCCTCTATTTGGGAAGTTGCTCCATTGCCACCAAGGGATTTGACAGCATTACTCACCACAACTTCGTCTTTATCCATCCCGCATTGGATGTCGCTTTTAGTGTCAATATCACACTTCTGATCTTGCATAGCTTCTTTATCCGAAGCTAACTCATCCTCATCCTCAACTGTCTCCTGCTTGTTCAAGGGTGACAACAAACTCTTAGGTTCCTCTTCCTCTCCTGAATCTGCAACCAACCCCAAGTTCGAAACTTTAGATTCCTGATTCTCTTCGACACCAGGTGATGCTTCTGATACCAACTGATCCTCAACCTTATCCAGTTTAGCCTCTGCCACGACTCCAATTTTCCCATTTTGATCTTCAAATTTCGCTGCTTCAGCGTCTTCGGATATTTCAATCTCTCCACCTGAGTCCTCAGCCTTCTTAATTTCAGATTCTACCCGACTTTCAGGATTGCTAGTAGCCAGCTTGACTCGGATCTCATCCTCATCATGAACGGAGCCCTGTACCCCCACAAGAATTCCATTTGCCACCAATGGATTTTCATTGGTACTCGCCGCATTTCCAATCCCCCTCTCCGTAGGATTAATTTCCCTTTTCCCATTTTGATCATTCAATTCTTCCAAACATTTATTCTCCTCCTCGAAAGTATCATGGTCTCCAGTTCCATCCACAATGGAAGTTACTTGCACATCAGGACTGCCATTCACCAAGGTAAAACTCTCATCTCCACCCTCCGATTTATCATGTTTCCCCACATTCGCACCTTCCTGATTCCCGTTCAGAGCATCCAATTCTATCCCTGAAAGCTCAACAGGGGCACAGGATTCATGCCGAGGACTGCCATCCACGGCATCCATATCCTTACTATCAGGACTCCGGCCACCGACATCGGCCACCGAAACATAGGAATCTTCGGGATCATTGGCTTGATCGTGATTCCCAATACCATTTAACTCGGGCTTGGAAAGATCCTGGAGAGATCTCGCCTTGAATTCCGATTCCCCTTCAATCCCAGCCACCTCAGACACCTCCCCATTACAAACCTCAGTTTCAGCCGTCATATTCTCAATTCCCAGATTGCAGATCAAAATTATCTTTAACAGGGAAATCAAATTCAATAACAAAGCAAACGCATAAGAACATGCAAATTTGTCATTAAACTTGAAGTCCCCACAATGGGAAACGAAACAATGGAAACAAAAAGATAAACAGAAAGCAAAAAATTAATTTGAAAACTGCATTGCATGAACCAAAAGAGAGTAGATGGAAGGAATTCAAATACCCAGAAAGCTACGATCCAACAACGAGGAAAGCTGATCCAAAGCTAAAGATATTTGCAGATCGGGATCACAGAATCTCAACACTTCGAAATTTTGACTTGTTTCAATTTGCGCTATAGACGTGATGATACTAGGGAAAGATATATGTATATGTATATCTATATCTGCATATATCTACATATTCATATATGTATATATATATATATATATATATATATATATCTATAATTATAATTCTACAGAAAGTGTGAAGGCAAAGAGAGATGAGGTGATGAAACAGCTGGCGAGGGAAAGTTCTGTTTCTGTCAAATACAACTCTCTGTATTTAGAATCGAAGTATATCTGTTAGATCACTGATTATTTATAGGATAAATTAAAAAAAAATAGTTCCATGACTTTAAATACTAATCAAATATAGTTATATAAAAATTATCTTAATCAAAAATAGTTAACATAAATATTTTAACAAATTTAGTCGTTCGTAAACTAATTTTTAGCAAAGATAGTCTGATAATTGAATATATGGCTTTGAGACATTTGATTAAAAACAAAATTAAAAACAGAAGTTTGTGAATATTTTTTATTAAAAAATTAGAGATTATATTAAATTTTGTTTTATAAGTTTCTCTACTATTAATTAGAATAAATATGATAATATTTATTATTTTAAATTATGATTTTTTATAGTATATATTTTTTGTATCGAGAGTGATATAATCATTTAAACTTAGATAAGATTGTAACAAATCTTGCCGTTAAAGTTGAATAACATTGAGATAATTTGCATACTAATAAATTAATAATGACTGATTTTTTTAAAAACTAAATATTTTAGAAAATTATGAATAGCCATAATTTATGCACCTAAAAAAAATATCACGACAACCAAAATTTTAAACTTTAAAAATCTCATATTTAATAATATAATATAAATAAATTTAATGATTATGAAAATAATATATAGTTCATATTTTTTTTTTCTTTTTGAAATGATATATAGTTGATAATTTTAAAATATTAGAAAGAATACATCACCGCCATTATTGAGATGATACCATTTGATAAGCTATGAATCATCGAAAGAGTCAATAATTCAATTATTAGAACCTGAAACAAAAATTATACAAAAAACTTTGTTATATGTTTTCCATTCATTTTATTTATTTTCTAACAGAGTGCTATTTTAGTATATGTAATGAATTGAAACTCGCAATACAGGCCGATAGCTATAGCCCATCTAACATATCGATCGTAATAACAATTAGGGGATTTTATATTTAAGTCTCTACCGCACCCCAAACAGTTGTAATAGTTGCTAAAAAAAACTCAAAATACAGTGATGAGATCATCAATATCCTATATTCTACGAATATGCTAAGATCATCTTTAATGGGATTGGAAGTTGTCACTAGCACAATTGCAAGTCTTAGATGACAATTGCAATCTCAATTGCATGGTTAAATTATGAGCTCGGAAATTTGTAAGTGTTGTAGTCGCACTTGCAATGCCACAAGTGTCATTTCTTTTTTAGTGTTTTAAAAAAATTCAAATTAATATATAAATGTTAATATATATAATTATTATAAATAATATATAAATACTATTATTAAAGTATACATATTTAAATAATATATTTATAATTGTTACATAAATATCATTATTACATAACTATTATACTAATAATTATTATAAATATTAATATTATATAACTATTTTATATAAATATAATATTTTTAATTAAAGTAGAAATAATATAAATATTATTATGAAAGCATATAAATATTATTGTTATAGAAATATATAAATATATATTCTACATTTAAAATATTTATAATTTAACTATTATAATTAATATAAATAATATAATTTGAGAATAATGTATAGATAATGCACATGGATTTATAAATAAACCTAAAGTAATTAAATATTGATTATAAATATGAATACGATAGACTAAAATATGAATAAAATATTGAGTGGACCACATTAATTGAAATTGAAGTAAATTACATGGATAAAGATGATTTAAAATTATTGAAGAGAATAATTGCAAACGTTATTGATGTAGCAGTGATATCTATTTTTGAAATTAGTTTGTAATTTGAGGGATAAATATAGTGTAATTAAATCTATCTCACCACGACTTTCCCAAATAACGGCCGTAATTATAGGATTTGGGATTTGAAAATTTTTCGATTCTAATTTAGAATTTGGGATGTGAGATATAGGAAGAATAACAATATAAAATAAAAAAATATTTTGTTTTTTATTTATTTTTATAAAAAATATATATATTAAATTTTTTTTTACAAAAACTGAGTTTAGTTTTAATAATATATTCTCTAGATTTTTTACGTAGAAATACTGAAAATTAAAATATTTTAATATGTATGCATGCAACTTGTACCAAGCGATGCAAGTATTTATTGTCAACCCTTTTGATCAACTGATTTCTGGTATTTTAAGCAAACATATAAAAATACACTTTTTTTCATTCCATAAGCATTATTGTAAAAAATACGCGAGTTACTAGTTTCACATGCAATGTAAATTAGTAAATATTTGCACGTGATATATGCACATAAAATAAATTTTAATATCAAATATACTTTTATATATAGTAATTTTTTTAAATATAATAAAGTTGGATTATTTTTTATTTAAAGTTAATATTTAAAATTATAACTTATTATGTTATGTTCTATTTAAATAATAATATAATGAAAAAATGATATTTTGGGAAGAAATTTTGGTATGACATGATATGAGAGATCAAAAATAATTACTTTAAGACTCTCACGCTTTATATATGTATAGATAATAAATTAGCAAAATGTGTTGATTCCAAGTTGAGATGGATCACTTTTTGTCAGCTCTTAAAAGACAATTCAAACCCAAAAAAATGATGCAAACGGGATTGCTTACTTTTGTGACCTAAGCAAAACCTAAATTATAGGTGTATGTTCACTTAAAAGTTTGTCATCTACATAGTATATCTTATATTAAGCACAAAACACAAACCAAATATATGATATAGATATTCTCTAGAACACACACTGTCTTTAAAAGGTGTCAAAGGTTGGGATTAATAAATAATTGTTGGCTTTAATAGATAAAAGCCCAATAATTTGGTTTAATTTTGTAAATGAGAACAAATTACAATAAGTTAATTATGAATAGTCAATAGACTAAAGAAATCTCACATTGAAATTTTGAGACACTTATGGTTTGTTTATAATGAGAAACAAATCACTATAGTATAGTTAAGTAGAAAAGATGGGTGCTCCTCGCACGCCGTCCGTTCGTCGGCTCCGCTCGTCACGTCGCGTGTGTCGCCGCCACTATCGCAAAGGCTAGACCCGACCAAGGGTCATCATCGACCCTGAATCGGCCCGGAACCGGACCGTGGTTAACGGGCCGGTTAATCGGGTCAACGGTTCGAATAATCAGACCCGTAACCGGCCCGTCTATAGAAGGGCCGTTAAGGGTCATAATTTTGCTAACCCGTGAACCGTCGGTTAACCGGCGATTCAAGGGTTATTTTAATTTTTTTACATTTTTAAATGTAAAATATATGTTATGGTGTAGATTTGAACTCATGACCTTCAAATTGAATAATTAGCTTCAACCACTAAACTATAAGAGCCTTGTTGATCTAAATATAGGGTTATAATTTATATATATTAACCAAACAAATATATCTTACACGTTTTAATTATCTGAGCTTGAATTTATTTTATATTTAATCGATGGATGAAAACGCATTCAAAACATTTTACACTTTATTTCAAATTTTAATAATATTTTTAATTTTGTTTAAAAAGTAAGGGTCAAACCGTAATCGTAACCGTAAACATCAACTGCGGTTCATGAACCGTAACCGGAACCGTCAAGAAAGGTTAAGGTTAAGGGTCTATATTTTTTGAACCGTCGAACCGGCGGTTCTGAACCGTCTAACCGGCGGTTCTGAACCGTGGTCGGGTCTAGCGAAGGCAGCCCTATCTTTTTACTATTCGGATTTCTGAAATGACTTTTCATCTACATAACTTTTCATATTATGCTTAGTATTAATTTTGAAACTTTTCACCTACCTGCAGAATGGATTTCAGATTCAAGTGTGAGACTTAAATACGTTTTAATATGATAAGTGTTTAGACTTTTCATCTACCTCACTAAACATTACACTTAATTTATGAGACATTTGAAGAGATCTGCTGCTCAGTTATATAAGCTGCTACAGCTCTATGTTTTCTTCAATCAGAAATCATTCTTCATTCATACATTTCATACGGTTTGAGAGTTGCACGCTACTAGTGTTCGAAATGGTTTGCTCGGAGTTTTGCTTCAATCCGAACAGACGAGATTGGACGTTGTACCTTAGAACTCACTTGTCCAGGAGGCCAGGAGCTTAGGCGGGCAAATTTGAGTTTACGGGCACACGGCTTGCTGTGGCCTTGTCTAGAATCGTTTCCAGATTCTTGCTGTTTTAGACTTTCTTCATCGCTACTGCTGTAAGTTTACTAATTTTTTATATTTTGATTTATTTGTTGCTGTCAGTATACTGTTTATATATTCAGTATTATATATTTCAATCAGCAATTGTTTAAACTGATTAAAGCCGTAAATTTAGATAAACAGTTCCAACACCAAGAACACAAACACGAACGAGAGATTCTTCTATCACGAGTGTTTGTAAACACCAACACATATACAAATATATGTTGTATATAATTTCTCTCAAAGTGCATCTCAGGAAAAAATAACAATGACTTCAAAAACAATTTTTATATCGAGGCGAGATTTGTAATCTCCACCCTTAAGACAATATTGCCCCGCTATGGTACTAACGGTTTGCTATGGCAATTTGTCTCTCAAGATACAACGATTATGACTTGTGATAGAAGCAGTCCAAATCACAAGTCCTCAAATCACAAAGGTTCAAAACACTCAATTTGATGAACAATAAATGCTCTCAAATTTCACTAAAAATTATGAATGAATTTCGAAAATTCTCTGTTAAAACAAGTGGGGTTATGTTGTTTATGTAGTATTCCAAAAGTCAAGTCCAAAGGACACCAATTGGAGGTAATATTTGGCCAAAAAATCGCACCCCAAACATCAATGAACGAACCATTTCACAAATCTGAAACAAGGCTCGATCGATCGAGCTCCTGTAGCAACACACCAAAAAAAATTCTGGTCCGCTCGATCGATCGAGCATATTACTCGATCAATCGAACATAACAAAAAAAAATATTTAATTCACTTTGAAAGTGCACGTTTTCCAACAATATATGCATACATATATATACAAATTTATGTTTGTTAGGTGTATATAAACACCCTACCTAAATATAATATTTATTTGGCCCCACGATTACATAATCGGAATATCTTTTGCAGATGCCCATAAAATATTCAGGCAACTATGAAAATATTAAATTATGGAATCAGGTAAATAGAAATGTTTATCAATTTTAAAATTGTTATTGTGTCGTATTAATCTTTCTTGGGGCTCTCTCAATATTTTGCACTCAATTTGGGAGATCAAGACCTCCGCCACAACATTGCTCACGGAATTACAAATATTTGTCTGATTTAGAAACTTGATAAAATTGGAATAAAACTCTAAAAGATATTTGTTGGGATATGCCATAAGACATGTCATTAGATGATTGTTTATGACATACAATATATTATGATTTTATAAATGGCAAATCATTATTATATATTATTCGAATATCTGTGCAATATGAATTGATATATAAGTTAATGTCCTTAGAATAATATTGTATTATTCTTAAAGATTGTCCATAGTCAAGTATTATCATAAATAAGGATAATGATAATACATTGATACTAGTATGTTTTGATTAATGAATTAATTCATGGATATGAGATATCAAATCAACACATGGGTACATGTTAGAGAACAATGTACTGGACAAACCCATCATGAGAATGCTACATGGATAGTTATATGAGTGTCATAAGCAATTCTTATAGTGATAATAATTTATGTAATCCTTACGCCTTGAGATCATAAGAGATCCCAACATAAGGAGTTATGTATCTTGATATTGTCAAACGTTACCTGTAACAGGGTAAACTATAAAGGCAACTATTGGATACACGACGAATTATGTAGAGGGATGTTGATTGATCAAGATAGGATTTGTCCCTCCTATATAACAGGAGAAGTGTTTGGGCCCTTGATCAAGTAAGACTAAAATGCATGGCCGTGCTCGAATGAGTCGATATGTGATATCGAGCTTATTCGTTTATTATAGTTCTACTTGGGGGTCAAGAAATAGAGATTGAATATACGAGTGTGACTATTCCATGACTCGTGTTCAATCTAAACACATGGACAAAGGGATTAAGTTACATGGTTAATATTATCACAAGTTCTAAGGTTATGTCGAGTCAAAGACATTCTTGTAATTTGGGTAGCCTTGATGTGTTGCTAGATACCGCTCATTGCTTGTGACATAAAATGAGATTTTATGTCACTGCCAACATTACAAGATCCTATCGGGTCGCACAAAAGATTAAATTGATAAAGGGAATTAAATTCATGTGATGAATTAAATAATTAAGAAGAGTCTTAATTAAATGATATATAAGGATTTAATTAAATCATGGGTTTGGGCCCATGAGACTTTAAGAAAGTCTTGAACCTTAATTAAATCTTATAATATATATACTAGGTTGTAATTAATTGTTAGGGTAACAATTCATTCAAAACCTAAAAGCCTCCAACTAGCTCACTCTCGGCCGCCTTCTTCACGCCGTGAACGTCTCGGCCGCCGCCATCCCTTGGTGGTTTAAAGGCAGTCGTTTGATCGGTTTCGAACCGTGAGTCAAGTTCCGGTTTAAGAACGAGTCTAGCAACTTGTTCTTAAATCCCCTTTTCAATTTGATCGTGTGGATACCGTAGAGACGAAGGTGCAAATTTTCGTTTGTGACTCGTGGTGCTACAACGAGGATTCTGCTTCAAACACGCTACAAGGGTGAGACTCTTATAATCCTTTATCCGATATGACCACTTTGTATAGATCCACGGTTCTAGTATCCAAAATTTTAAATTCTGCTGCGTTGTATGCTTGTTGGATTACTTACAATATTAAGAGTTTATAGGAATTGTAGGATAGTCAATTGAATATCTTTTGAATTAACGATTTACAATTGAAATATTTTGTTATCAAAATTCATAACTGTTTTTCGAATTATCCATGATTGGTCCATGATTGGACTAATTTTAAACAATTAATATAAAGTAGCTATAAAAATAATTACAATCAGACTAATTTTTTTTTAAAAAATAATACAATTTAATTATACCAACATACTTTATGCTATATCGATTATTCTCTCTCTTTTTTTTTTTTTTACGGACACAAACAATATTTTTATAAATAAACTAGGAATCTCCGACATTACAAAGTTATGAATAAAATCAGGATAAACTGATAGACCACATGATGAAACCAAAGCATTTTTAGCCAATATGTGAGCAACTGCATTCCCTGTACGATGCGCTAAACTCGTATGGGCTATTGGGAAACATTCCATCATTCTCTTAATATCCGAAATAATTGGACCAATGGATGGATGATTATCTAATTGGGAGGCCACCGCCTGAATAGCATTGGTGCAGTCACTCTCGAGGACAATCTGTTCCCATCCATGTTGCATTGCCAAGTGTTGTCCCTCACGAAGTGCCAGTGTCTCAGCCAATTCCGGTTGAACTGGATAATCAAAATGAATACTACTCCATACAAGACACAAACCCATATGATCTCTAGCTATTATACCAAACCTAGCCGCTTTGCCATGATTAAAGACCGCCACATCACAATTTATTTTAATTGTGTCAGGTGGAGGGGGCTGCCAACATGTCGGGGAGCGATCAACTGGACGCGCCGTCACCAAAACTGTGGCATTCCTATATTGCAACAAATACTCTCCCTTGAAAATCATACATCCTTGCACATCATAATACAAATCTTCAAGTATTCTCCTGTTTCGAGCGTACCACAGGGGCCAACATACCACCAACACCAATTCAAAATGAGCCTTACTCAAGACATTCCGCAAGTAAGGAACCGGATCAGATCCGGTTCCGATTCTACCGGTTCCAGGTTGGACTGGTTCCAACCCGAAACCGATTTTTTGATTTTTTTAAAAAAAAATCAAGGAAAATTGTTGTTTGGAGGATCGAACACGCGACCATCTTCTTCTACTTTAAAATTCTAACCATTTGAGCTAATGGACCTTTTTGTTTGTAAACTAACCTCAAATATATTTATCTAAATTTTATAAAAAAATTAATTTTTTTACATTAACGGATCCGGTTCAACCCGGAACCGGATCCGTTTAGTCCGGAACCGAATACAACTCAAACATATCTCAATTGACCTGGTTCAGAATCGAAACCGGTCCAGTTTCGGGCAGGGTCCTGATTGACCCGGTCCGTTAAGCACCCCTAGGCCTAACCCTACATTTAATCCATACCACTCAAACATATCTCAATTCCCTTACTAATTTAATTTATAACTCAATCTCAAATGATTATTTTTATTTATCTATAAAACTCAATTAATAATATCATTATTATTAAAAATCCCATGAATTCAATTTACCCTATAATTCCTGGACAAGATACGACTCCCAAATTTTTAAATCTGTCAATTACGAAATAAGTTACCTCACCTACTTCAGTTAATTAAATACAAATGAATTCGGGCATCACACATTCATACTTACACAGAAGTTCCTTGATATTACGGGCGACCTCCTTTGTTGCATTGCAGTAGATCATCTTATCATCTGCAAAAAGTCAATGAGAAACAACTGGTCCTCCTCGACATATTGCCACCCCCTGAAGCTCACCCTGATACTCAGCCTTTTTGATCATGGAGCTAAGTGCCTCTGCAATAAATAAGAACAAGAAATGCGACAAAAGGGTCACCCTGACAGATGCCTCTAGTTGGGTGAAGGAAACCAAATTGTTCCCCATTCATAATCAACGAATAAGATACAGTCCGGACGCAACTCATGATTAGATCCACAAATTTCTTAGCAAAACCTAAGCATAACATATTTTTCTCTAAGAAACACCACTCAACTTTATCATATGCCTTACTCATGCTGTTAGTTCCGGATTTTAAAGATGACAAAACATATCAGACCGGATCTATAGAAATCAGACTGACCAGATCGATCGCTCAAAACAGATCAAGCGGATATGGTATATCGCAAAACAGATCGGATCGATGGAAATCAGACTGACCAGATAGATCGCTCAAAACAGATCAAGCGGATATGATATATCGCAAATCAGATCGGATCGATGGAAATCAGACTGGCCAGATCGAAGCTTCAGATCGATCTCAACCTTTATCAGATCAGAGCAGTCAAGGCTGAATAAGATTGGTTCTTAAGTCCGAATCATTAACGGCTATTTATTGAAGCATTTAATGTTCAATTGATGCTGAAAAAGACCAAGGACTAAAGATTACCATAAAAGGTAAGAAGACAAAGAAGAGCTTACCTGACAGTCGCCGAAAGCATGAACCAGAACGGCAAGTACCCTAAAGAAAAAGACTGCAGCTTAGAACCAGAGGACAGATGATGGATGAATTCACTCATGCAGCTTTCATATCAAATCTGGAACCTAAAAAGATTGATGAAGCTTTGACTGATTACAACTGGATTAAAGCCATGCAAGAAGAGCTTAATCAATTTGAACAAAATCAAGTTTGGAGTCTAACCCCCAGGCCAAGCGATCTGCCTGTTATTGGAACTAGATGGGTGTTCAGAAACAAGCTAGATGCAGATGGAGTTGTGGTTAGAAACAAAGCCAGACTGGTGGCTCAAGGATTCCGACAAGAAGATGGAATTGACTTCGATGAATCTTTTGCACCAGCCGCCAGACTTGAAGCAATCCGAATATTTCTTGCATATGCTGCTTTTAAAGACTTCAAGGTATATCAAATGGACGTTAAGAGTGCCTTTCTTAATGGTAAGCTTCAGGAGAAAGTCTACATTGAGCAACCTCCTGGATTTCAGAACCACTCATTTCCAGATCATGTATATCTACTGAATAAAGCAGTATATGGACTGAAACAAGCTCCAAGAGCCTGGTATGACACTCTGTCTCAATTTTTACTGAACCATGATTTTCAGATCGGCTCAGTGGATAAAACTCTGTTTAAATTTATTAAGGGGGAACATACTCTGTTAGTTCAAATTTATGTTGACAATATCATTTTTGGGTCAACTAACCCCAAATTATGCGAGACATTCTCTAAGCTAATGCAGGGACAGTTTGAGATGTGTATGATGGAGAACTTTCATTCTTTCTGGGTCTCCAAGTCAAACAGCTAAGCAATGGCATTTTCATAAATCAAACCAAGTATACCAAATAGCTTCTCAAGAGATTCGGAATGGAAACATGTTCAACTGCATCAACTCCAATGAGTCCTACAATCAAGTTAGATAAAGACGAAGGGGGAACAGCAGTTGAAGTATCTATGTATCGAGGACTGATCGGATCGCTCTTGTATCTTACAGCGAGCCGGCCTGATATTATGTTCTCAGTCTGTATGTGCGCTAGATTTCAGTCAGAACCAAAGCAATCACACTTTATTGCTGCTAAGCGTATTCTGAAATACTTGAAAGATCTCAGAACGTTGGTCTTTGGTATTCCAAAGATTCAAATTTCAGCTTAATAGGATATTCAGACGCTGATTATGCTGGCTGTAAGATTGATCGCAAAAGCACCAGTGGAACATGTCAATTCTTAGGTGAAAGATTGATCTCTTGGTTTAGCAAGAAGCAAACATCTATTGCCACATCTACAGCTGAAGCATAATATCTTGCCGCTGGAAGCTGTTGCGCTCAAATGCTCTGGATTCAACACCAGCTCAAAGACTATGACATTCAAGCTGTTGAATCTCCGATATTTTGTGACAACACAAGTGCAATTGCTACAACGTATAATCCAGTTTTGCACTCTCGAACAAAGCATATTGATATAAGACATCATTTTATTCGAGATCATGTTGGCAAAAAGGAAATTCGGATCGAGCATATTTCAACAGACCAACAAGCAGCAGATATCTTCACCAAACCGCTTCCTGAGGCTAAGTTTAATTATTTTCGTCAAATTCTTGGTTTAATAAACTTATCTTGATGTTTTAGAAGTATCTTTTTTCAGCTATTTTTTTAAAGATTGTATGCTGGCACAGATCGATAATACAATGATCAGAACGACACAGACCGGTCCGAACTTTCAGATCGATCTATGTCAAATCTGATGTTATCTCATGATCTGTCTGGTCAACAAATCTTTAAATAAAATAATTATTTAAAACAACCCGGACTGATCGCAATTTTAACCGCCTTATCTCTCTTTCATCCTGTCCGTTTATTTTGAATTCTTTAATTATCAGTCTTTGAGATAAAGACACGTGTCTTCTCTCTCTTTTTTAGCGGGCTGAACATTTCATTTTCATTCACTTTTTACGAATTACCGCTGTCTGCTTTCTAACTCTCTAATTCTCTTTCCAAACTCTTCGTATTTTTCCATTACACTCAAATGGCTACTATTACTCACAATTCTCTTTCTGTTGAGTTCCATGATATCTACAGGGCTGAAGATCCAGAAATGGTCTCAATATTCAAGTCCTTAGAATCTTCCGGTTTAAGGAATTTTCTGGAATGTGGAACGGTGGTTTACGAGTCGGAGATTCGAGAACTGTTCGTCAATGCTGTATCTCAGAAGACGTTCATCTCCACCACCGTAAAGGGCAAATCGTTTGACATTTCTCCGTCGACGCTGGCAAAGACCTTTTGTCTTCCCAACACCGGACAGACTGAGTTTGGCCATATTCCTCAGGCCACTCTCACAGATCTTCAAGGGAAGGTATCCATCTTTGGCCACCGTCTGCAGCCGTCATTCAAAAAGAAGGAAATGTTCTTTCATTTCCAGGTGTTATGCGAGATTGTTGGCAAGCCATTATTGGGCAAAGTCGGAAGCTATGATGCTGTTACTGCTGAGAAGTTCCGGGCCATGGCTGCTATTCACCCAGGGCAGAAGATGAACTGGTCTGCAATCTTATTTGGAGTTTTGCTTGAGACGGTCATTGCCTCCAAACAGGCTGTCTATTTTGCTGTTCCTTTAAGCAAACTACTGGAGACGCTGGACATCGAGCTGGGGAAGCCGTCTGCTCTAAGTCCGTTTAAAATTCTCAACTCCAAGGGTTTGGCACTACTGAAGTCCAAAAGTACTCCACCCACTCCTACCGATCTGGTGGCTGTCAAGATTGAGAAAGGAACAGAACATACTGCTGCTGGTAAAACTCGAGTCAAGCGCAAATTGACTATTCAGACTGACTCCGAGGAAATGCAGTCTGCTCCTTCATCACCAGCCAAGCCCCCTCCCAAAAAGCCACGCACCCAGATCACCAAGCCAATCAAAACCTTACCTCTCAAAACACTACCCATATTGCCTTCCACGAAAGCCACCACTGCATCCCAAACTACAACCCAACCTTCTACAGCTACAACCACTGTACCCAAAGTAACCATCAAAATCCCCTCTGCCATTCCTGTGGTCAAAGGGATTGTTATAACCGAATTGGTAGACTACACCCAATCAGGGATCAAGTCCCCATCTTCCACCGGCAAGGGCAAAGCCATTCTCACTGAACCACTCTCCTCCAAACCCAAATCTGCCGCGCAAACAGCCATCGACATCGCTATGGAGGATGTTGAAGAAAAGGTCAGGGCGCTCATTGTGTTATTTGATGAATATGTCGAGTACAGAACGATCAACCACATTGATATGTTCTTCGGCAAGCTGAGAAGACTACAGAAAATGGAAGAAGAAGTCCTTAAGGGGACAGAGACAGACGATGTAAGAATTGATGTACAGCGCAAAGATCTGTTTCAGGCCAATCAAAGATTCACACTGGCAAATTTGCTCTTGGCCGCTAAGAAAGCAAATTTCGATCCAAGCACTCCAACTGCCAAAGATGATGGTGCTGTTATTGCCCAACTGGAAATGGATATTCATGCTCTTCACTTAGCTGTCTGATTCCAACGACAGAAGATCAGCATATCCACTCCTGTACCCAGCCCGGATCATCCATCTGGGAGCAAGACTCTGGCAGAACCTTTCATAGAGACTATTCCCTCTGGAGTAGGGGATCAGACAGCAGAACAGACAGCGGAGTAGCCAATGACTAATGCTCCGTCTGCTGCAGAAGATGAAGCCTTGAATGTTTTGTTGGACTCACCAACAACGTCTATTCCTCTGGGATCATCAGTCTCCCATGTTCAACTAAGTCCAACCGCCGCACTTACAACAGTTGCCTCACCAGAGTTAGTCGATCCGGATCTGGTGGTCTCAACCGTTGTCGCAGCCTTACAAGTTGAGGAGCCTTCAAGACCCAGCACTCCTCCAGTCCAATCTGCTGAAGATATGGCGTTCTTAGAAGATTTTTCTTCGGACTTGGTCACCTTGATCCAATCCGACACACGCCAAGCTGCTTTATCTTCACTTATACCAGTTGCCGCAGAAGCTGATCACTCCTTGTCGTCATCTGATCACTCTTCAGATCATTTATCTGATGCAGCTCCATCCCTGGCAAGGTCCCTTCAGCACCTCTCTGATAACTGTCTATCTCTCTCTCAACGAGTCATAGAGGTTCATCAAAGTCAGAGGACTACGTCTTTAGACTTTGATTCATTTAAAGAGAAGATGACAGCCAGTATTAGCAGCCTTCAGCGAGGACTGGATGATCTGTTCTCTCAGCAAGATACTTACAAGAACAGTCTGAGAAAAGAGCAGATCAAGCTGGCCACTGAAGTTCGAGCATCCGTAGCAAATTCCCTTCGTGCTCAAGACACTCGTCTTGATGCTATCAGCGCTCAGCTAACATAGATTGTCGATTTTCTTCAAAACATTGCTGCTGACAAAAAGGGGGAAAAGAGTAAAGACTTCAAGCCACATCAGTCGTCCGCAAGAAAGTAGCAGTTCTTATTTAGACAGACTCGTCTGTAATTGTAATAAGATTTTTGATCAATAAAAATCTAAGTTCTTAGTTAAGACCTTGTTCATTTATTTTGAACTAAATGACTTAATCAATCCGAAATTCAACTTAACTATGTTCATTTATTTTGAACAAGAAGAAGTAATCGATCCGCAAGTATACGCTTCAGAGTTATTAAAAGACTGGATAAAAAGATATAGAAGCTAGGTTTTGTCATCATAAAAAACGGAGAATTTGTTAGTTCCGGGTTTTAAAGATGACAAAACATATCAGACCGGATCTATGGAAATCAGACTGACCAGATCGATCGCTCAAAACAGATCAAGCGGATATGGTATATCAAAAAACAGATCGGATCGATGGAAATCAGACTGACCAGATCGATCGCTCAAAACAGATCAAGCGGATATGATATATCGCAAATCAGATCGGATCGATGGAAATCAGACTGACCAGATCGATCGCTCAAAACAGATCAAGCGGATATGGTATATCGCAAATCAGATCGGATCGATGGAAATCAGACTGACCAGATCGAAGCTTCAGATCGATCTCAACCTTTATCAGATCAGAGCAGTCAAGGCTGAATAAGATTGGTTCTTCAGTCCGAATCATTAACGGCTATTTATTGAAGCATTTAATGTTGCAATTAATGCTGAAAAGACCAAGGACTAAAGATTACCATAAAAGGTAAGAAGACAAAGAAGAGCTTACCTGACAGTCGCCGAAAGCATGAACCAGAACGGCAAGTACCCTAAAGAAAAAGACTGCAGCTTACTCAGAGTTTAAGCAGAGTCAAGAGTTGCACATTAAGGGAAATAATGTTGTTGGTACATGCAACTATATAAGGATGCAACAGAAGAGCCAACAAAAAGAGTCTGAAAAATCGCAAAAACGCAAAAGAAAGCAAAACAGCACAAGCTTACAAGCTCAGACATTCTCGAGCTGAAAATCTTCATAAGCACAAATATATTGTAATATTTGATCATTTAGGATCATTGTGTGCATAGACTAAAGTCTATCTTGTGTATTCTGTATTGAGATATAGAAGTGAGAATCAATTGTAACTGTCAGACAGAGTGTGTCTGAACAGATCGAGAGACTATGAGTTTCAGTCTGGTAGTGAGGTAAATCCAGCTGAATCGGGTTTGTACAACAGGATTGTATAAATCAAAGTCTTCTAGTGGATTCCTTCCTTAATTGGAAGAATGGGAGACGTAGAAGGATTACACCACCTTCGAACTTCCAGAAACATATTCTGTGTTTTATCATTCTGCACTCGTTATATTATTCAAGCCATCGAGCTGTTCTTACTAATCTAAGAACAGACCGTTCCGCACTAAACTTTCAGTGGTCTGTTCTGCAGCAGAGTTGATTAAGAAACAGATTTCTTTCACTAATCCGAAAGAAATCACAAGGGATTAAATTTTATAGGAGTGTTCATTCACCCCCCCTCTAAATACTCCGGACCGATCCTAACACATGTCTAATTTAATAGCTATATACCCCTTCTTCCCATTTGTTTTCTTTTTGAGAAAATGGTTAATCTCAAAAGATACAAGTACATTATCGTTGACCAACATGCTCGGGATTAAAGCAGATTGGGTATCATCTATGATATTACAGATGAAGGGCTTAAGACTATTAACTACTGCTTTAGCTGAAATTTTATATATGACATTGCTTAAGCTGATCGGTCTAAACTGGGTAATGAGTTCAAGTGATGACCATTTAGGGATAAGATAATATGCGTGTAATTAAGTTTATCCAAGAAAAGCCCTTTGTTCAAAAAATTCAGAACACTATTCGATATTTCATCTCTCACAATATGCCAAATTTTTTTGGTAAAAGATAGCAGGCATGCCATCAGGTCCATGGAATTTTAGGGGATACATATAAAAAAAGAGCTTGTGTTACCTCATTGGGCGTGTACGGTTGAAGTAGTGCCTGATTCATATTTCTAGTGACCTTGGTCCAGAAAAATGAAAGAAAAGTTTGATAAATATTGGGAATCGATTGATAAAATGAATATGATTATATATTATGCAATTATCCTTGATCCTCGGCATAAATTGGAATTTATCGATTTTTCATTTGATACAATTTATGATGTTGTAAGAAGTGTGATGATGAAAGAAAATGTGAAGAATGACTTGTCAGAATTGTTTCTTGACTGTAAATTTAGGTACGAGAGTCCAGACGCTATATGTTTATGGTAGAGATTTCAAATTATTTGCAAAGTGGCTCGTGATGTATTGACTGTTCCCGTATTCACAGTTGCTTCGGAGCATGTATAAAGACTTTTTAAGTTTCCTTCATGTAAAATAATAAAAGTAAATAAGTTATAGGAAAGAATTTGAAAAATAATATCAATATATGTAGAAATAATAATGTTTCCAAGAAGCATAAACAAACATATAAGGAGTGGATGTATTAAAATACTAATAGAAGTCGACCGGAATCTGCTCCTATGTCTATGCTCCTAGGAGCCTTACACCACAAATTACACAGAACATTTCAAACTTGACTACATACTTTTTTAATTATGCCCCACTTCTCATCGTATGAAAAAGAAACCAGATTTTATGCCATGACATAAAATATTATATCCCAAATTCTCTCACCACTTTTTAATGGGTCAAATACTCTACATAAAGTTAAATTCGTAAAATAAGCATAGAATTACAGCAGTCTTATGCTGTAGACCATGAGCGAATTTATAATTTTTGTTTAATGGGTAAAAAACAATAATATAAAAACGAGGGGCCAAAAAAATTTAAGGGTAAATTGTAATTTCTGGAGGGTAAAATGTTATTTTTAAGGGTAATACAAATTTTTTTTTCCTGCAAGGGGAATAGGGGATAGCTGCCCCCACCACATAACATATCGGCCCTTGCCGTAGACCATTTTTTTAGTTAAAGAATGTCATAAATAAATCAAAAATAACCTAGAAAAAATCTTAATTATCCCTCGGAATTAATTTTTCTGAAATAATTGGATGCTCATCGGAAGAATAACAAGGATCAATGACCTACATTTATCATTGTATTTGGTCACACATAAAAAATGAGACATTGATAAATTTGGATTATTGATCCAATATTGGAGATAATGTCTCAATCGGTAACTAAGAATAATTCCAATAATTCTATAATTATAAGCATCAAATAACTCGAATAGTGTAGAAAAAAAGGTGAACATGATTTCGTTTTCATTTGACGCATGAGCGTGGATGAGACGTGGTCCACTACTCCCACCCTCTGTTACCACAACTTTTTCACAATTTGTTTTTATTTCTGTAGCATGTTAAAATATTGAATCATTAATTATTAAATATCATCTGATTTGAGCATCACTTGTACATCAACTCAATATTAAAATATTTTTTAAAATAAAAAATACATAAATTAACATATCAACCATTTTCAAACAATCATATTAAATTGGTATATAGTTGGAGCTCACACCCGTACATGTATTTTCCTAATTAATGGCACAAGGACGATGAAATTAAAGCAAATATAGCTAGGAGTTGATATTTCAACATTTATGAAATGTTTTTAAGCTTTTGTTTAATTCTTATAAAACAGATTTTACAATATTTTTAAAAAAATTAGTTCTTATTTTTTTTAATATAGCGAGCTCTCCCATGCACGCGTCGGATGCATATATGTTAAAATATTTGGTATTATATATTTTTGTGCAAAAAATATGGAGATCTATTAAACTAAACTTTAGATATGATATTATTTTCTAATAATTAATTATAATTTTATTATTTAAATATGATAATCTTAGCTATTTTTAAATTTATGATTATGATATTGTATAATATTTTTTTGTATTGAGATTGATGTAATCATCTAAACGTCGATAAGATTAGAACAAATCTTTTAATTAAATTAAGATAAAGATTGAGATAATTTTTTATTTTATTGAATTTTTTCATAATGAATTTTTTTGCCTCAACATTAAACATTATATATAATTATGGATAGAGATAATCTTGTCCACCTAAAAAAACAGACCATGGCATCAGAATTAATTAGTACTATATTAAATTTTATTTCAAATAAAATCAAAATTATACTAAATACTTATTCCTATGTCCAAAATTTTCAACCAACCTCTATTTTCTCACGAGTTTTTTATATTCTCTCTACATACTTTATTCGTTTATATTCTTTAAAATTTCAAAATAAATCGGGCTAATCCAAATCAGACCCAATGTAGACCTATATATATATAAACAACATCTTGCATTGTTGGGAAAGACTGCATACATTAGGTTTAATGAGTCCATCCCCTCCTGGATCCCACACATTATAAAATCTTCGTGCATCGAGTTTGCACCTTGATGATGTTGATTTTGGATGGACTAAAATGGAGCTCAATACCCATCCTGGCAGTCAACTTACGCCTCTAAATATGATCATATAATTAGTTATCAAAATTAGGTAGCCCTAATTTAACGGTACAAGAAACAAGATAACTTTGTCAAAGGGAAGATCTAGAAGAATTTATAAGGAAATTCCAGCAGTAAATTGGTGCTCGATGCGTGCAAGTCGCCTAACATTTTATTATGTTAATAAATTAAGGCACGATTTGTTGCGAATGACATAATCGGTTCTGCAATAAATAATTTTATTTTATTTTTTGCTAGGGGGAATGGAGAATTTTGTAAATATTTTTGGGACACTACCCGGACTCGAACCCTAATCGTCACAAAGGGGAAGTTTGTTAATATTTTTGGGTCATTGCCCGGACTCGAACCCAAGTCATCCCAAATTATTTTTGAATATAGGGGAAGGGGAGTTCTGCAATAATTGAAGTTAAAGATATTTATGTTGTCTACGTTTTTTAATTTACATCCCTATATTTTATATTTTAGCATCAAATATTTCGAACCAAGGCGGTGCCTAAAATAATATCATTCATGATATTTTCTATATGTTTCGAAAGAAAATAATAAATAAACATAAACATAATTCGAACTCCGGATTACAACTCAAATTATTTTTTTAACTCCCTATCTTAATAAGATTATTATGATACATCTCTATTGAAATTTAAATTTTTAATTTTGAGAAATCATTACAGTAGGTATAAAACCTATACAAATTTGATTCAAGTTACACATGAAATTGATATGAAATATATACTATTTTGGTACAAGTTATACATGAAGTTAGTGTAAAATCTATACTGTTTTCGGTACTTATTACACTTGAATTTTGTATGAAACATATACAATTTTGGTACTATTACACATAAAGTTGGTATGAAATCTATACAATTTTGGTACTAGTACACAAGAAATTGGTATGAAACTTATACTATTTTAGTACTTATTACACGTGATGTTGGTATGAAATCTATACAGTTATGATACTAAATATACATAAACTTGTTATGAAACTTATACAACTTCAGTACTAAGTAATCATAAAATTGATATGTTTCAAATTATTTTGGTACTTATTACACATGGAAGTATAAAACCTATACAATTTTGGTACTAAGCATACATTAAATTTGCATGAGACCTATACATTTTCGGTACTAAGTAAACATAATATGAAATCTATAAAATTTTGTACTTATTACACGTGAAGTTGGTATGAAACCTATACAATTTTGGTACTAATTATATATAAAATTTATATGAAACATATACAACTTCGGTACTAAGTATATATAAAATTGGTATGAAACCTATAAAATTTTGGTACTTATTACACATGAACTTGGTGTGAAACCTATACAATTTTAGTACTAAATATACATGAAATTGGTAAGAAACCTATATAAATTCACTACTAAGTGTACATAAAATTGGTATGAAACCTATAAAATTTTGGTACTTATTACACATGAAATCAGTATGAAAACTATACAATTTTGGTACTAATTACCTATGAAATTGGTATGAAATATTTACAATTTAGGTACTAGTTACACGTGACATTGGTATGAAACCTATCAATTTTGGTACTAGTTACTCATGAAATTGGTATGAAACCTATACAATTTCGGTACTAAGTATATGTAAAATTGTATGAAGCCTATATAATTTTGGTACTAGTTACGAATAAAATTTGTACGAAATCTATGCTATTTTCGGTACTTATTATATATGAAATTTGTATAAAATCTTTACAATTCTGGCACTAGTTACAAATGAAACTGGTATGAATCATACACAATTTTGATACTAGTTACACATGAAATTGGTATGAAACCTATACTATATTCAGTAATTATTACACATGAAGTTTGTATGAACCTATATAATTTAGGTACTAAGTGTACATAAAATTGGTATGAAATCTATATAATTTTGGTACTGATTACGAATGATTGGTACGAAGCCTATACTATTTTCGGTACTTATTACATATGAAATTGATATGAAATCTTTACAATACTAGTGCTAATTACACATGACATTGATATGAAACTTTACTATTTTGGTACTTATTACACTTGAAGCTGGTGTGAAACCTATACAATTTTGGTACTGATTATACATAAAATTGATATGAAACTTATACAACCTCGGCTTTAAGTATACATAAAATTGGTATAAAACCTATAGAATTTTGGTACTAGTTACATGTTAAATTGATATGAAACATACACAATTTCGGTACTAAGTATACATAAAATTGGTATGGATTATGAAATCTATGAAATTTTCGTACTGACAATATTTCTATAGAATCTTCTATATTGATGTTAATTTTCTATAACGAATAAACAAATAAGACATCTTTCAAAATTACCATATTTCTATAGAATCTTCTATATTGTTGTTAATTTTCAATATCGAACAAACAAATTATACATCTTTCAAATTAACACTACAGAATCTTCTACATACATTACTATTGTTATCTTGAGATTGGTATTGTATGGACGTGATATATTTTGTTTATTTGATATATATAGAAGATTCTATAGAAATATTGTTAATACGAAAATTTCATAGGTTTCATAGTTCATACGAATTTTATGTCTACTTAGTACTGAATTGTATAGGTTTCATATCAATTTCACATATAACTAGTAAAAAATTTTTATAGGTTTCATATCAATTTTATGTATACTTAGAAATCAAAGTTGTATAGGTTTCATATCAATTTTATCTATACCGGAGTTGTATAGGTTTCAAAAAAAATATTTAAATCGTATAACAAAACAATCATTACGTTTCGACCACTCTTATATTATGAGATAATTATTGCACCTCAACAATTCCCCTTCAAAAAATTACTCAACCTTGCAATGCATGAGAATCGAACAAGTGACATTGACTATGATACCAATTATAGAATCAAATATTTGACACATTATCAAAAATTATAGCTAGTTAATAGTTATAACTGTATAACTTAAAATTTTTAAATCATACAAAAATTCAAACACATGTTTCGAATGGTGTCCTAGCATATATAATTATGACATCCGGCTGATATAATTATTACACCCAACAGATTTAATTATATTATTATTATTATTTGTCAAAATGTGCTTAATTAATATTTAATATAAGTACGGGGTGTCGGTGCCTGTCACCCACCCCAATTTCTTACTAGTCAAGTCAAATAAATATCCAAACAATAATATTTACATATGTGTGTATATTTATATATCTGTATATTTATATGTGTAAATACATACATATTTATGCATTAATTAATTTATATGTATATATTAAAAAGTTAGGCATGCAAGTCAGAAATAAAGCACGTTGTCGAAAAATATGAACAAATATTCTTAATATCTGATATGAATATCAAGCAATTCTTGTACAGATTTTCGTCTCTTTTTTTTTTTTTTGAGACCAAAATTGTCAAAAAGATCCATCGAGTTACTTTTCTTATATATATTTGTTATTTTATAGTTCATCAACTTAAATTCTTTGTAAAAAAAAAAACATATGAATAAATGGCTGACGAGAAAATAAGAGAGATCAAAACGGCTTCGGTTTCGATCCCAAGTGTAAAACGAGAAAACTGTGACCACTTCGTCATCATTATAAATATTTTTGGATTAATTTGTTGTAGTGCAACATTCTTGGAAAGCAATCGAAGCGTGTAACTTGGTCTGCTCTACGGTTTGAAAATTTGAGTTGCACCGTTACCACAAACTATAGTTATTGATAAAAGAGCAAGCTCTTAATCATACAATTGGTATCAACGACAATATCATGTTTTCGATTCCAATGAGTTGTAATGTAGTGCAATTATTGAGATGAAGATAGTTGGAATGCAATAATTGTTCTTGCTTGGAGAACGGTCGTGGTTCTTGGACTACTCTATGATTTAATTATTAGAGTTGTATCATTACCACAAATTATATCTAGTGGTAAAGCCGCAATCAATCGCCTGATCCTACAAGAGTTGTCACCATCATTATATCTGTCGGTAAGACATCGGTGCTCATTTGGGCATATGAATGTCATGTATCCACATTTTGTGGCCACAAATATTTGTTTGTATGTTAGTATGGGAACCCAAGTGCTGTGTCTTAGTAGTAAGGGAAAGGGATGGGGGGTCTAAGCAACACCCATGTGATATGATGCAAAGCAAAACAAAACACTACATAAATCTTTCATTTTCTCCATTAAAATTAATAATTTAGTGCACATTTAAAAATAAAATTTATTTCATATGAACATTTTGATCATCTGCAAAAATGGAAAAAAAGATGATATAGAATGGTATTTTCGAGAAAACACGTTCATAACATTTTGTGAAAAAATGGGAAATATGTTGTTGGAAATCACTTACCATGGATATATACAGGGGCGGACGTAGGAAAATTCGGAAGGGGGGCAAAAAAAAAAAAATTTAAAAAAAGAAAAATGTGGGGCAAAAAATTTTTTTATGGTGTCTTATTGATCGGTGGTAGAACTGCTGGTTAAATACAAGAATTCTTGTAGGGTCATGTCATACACGAACACATATACATGTATCTATATTTATATGTATATGCATGTACGTATGTTGGTATATTACAGGACACAGTCCGTACAAGAATTTCCCATCCAAGCCCATTAATATTTTACATAATTTCAAAAACATTAAAGTATGCAAGTGAATGGGATTCAAAAATTTTAATTAAATAAAAATCAACAAACTGAACTATTAAAAAATTAAAAAAAGTTAAAAAAAAAGGTAATATGCCAAATATAGTTTACATAGAAATTGTAGCTTTCCACCCCATCCTTTCCCACAATTACTCCAATGCATGTGATATGGCTCATTCTATTACATCATATTATTGCAAAATTTTCTTTTTCTTACGTAACCTACATCTTGCATTACCCTTCCATTTAGTCATATGTTTCCTCAGTTTGATAAATGTTCTTTTCTAATTTTCTAGTTTTAGAAGTCAATTAAATTGATGATTTGCAAACAAATTATCAAATGATTTAATGTGACAATAGTAATGTGTTAGGCTAAATTTATACACATTTTTAAGACTACATTATCAAAATTGTAAGGGTATTTATTCGAGGTTAAACGAGATAAAGACGTCGATTATGAAGCAATCGTGATGAGTTGAGATCATCACTCGAAACCTAAATTTTCGCATATCTCATCGTACGAAAATCCTATAAACGTCACGGTTTCAAGAAAATCGAAAATCATTATGTTGCTGAAGAACCAAGAAAATTTAAAGTATGACGAATAATACCTTCCAAAATTAGAAAATATTTTTTAAAATACCGAAAACCATAGCCTTAAATGTCCAATAATCACATATTTTAATTTTTTAGAAGTCATATATTTGATTTGGAATCCTGAAAAAGTCTTAACAAACAACCCATACTTGGTTATGTTCAGATGGTCTATTATTTTGGGCCAGAAGAGAGTTATCCTGTTTACATTTGGGCTTTTGGAGAATTCAACATTACTACAATGGTTGAGGCCCAACTATCAGAAAACCCAAATGGGTCCAAAGAGTCGTTAATTAGGGTTTTGACAGTTTTACTTGGCCAATCACCTTTCCATCTCCCAGCCAACAGAGGCCGATTGAGAGAACGAAGAGGAAGAAATGGGTACGAAGAGATACTAACCCTTTCCATTCATATAAGTAAATTTTGATTTTTTTTATAATTATCCGTATGATTTAATATTCGTTCATGTTTTTAGCTCGTATCAAGGTGCACGAGCTTCGGCAGAAGAGTAAGGCGGATCTGTTGGCGCAGCTGAAAGATTTGAAGGCGGAGCTTGCGCTGCTGCGCGTGGCGAAGGTGACCGGAGGCGCTCCAAACAAGCTTTCGAAAATCAAGGTGGTGAGGCTCTCAATTGCTCAGGTGTTGACGGTGATTTCGCAGAAGCAGAAGGCTGCTTTGAGGGAAGTATACAAGAATAAGAAGTATTTACCTCTTGATCTCCGTCCTAAAAAAACACGCGCCATCCGCCGCCGTCTCACCAAGCACCAGGTATTCGAGTATACCTTTTTTCCCCTCCTTATGCTTTCACTTACGGTGATCGTTTTCATTTAATGGCTGCGTGGTAATGATTTGCAATCAGATTCCTTTATTTTGTTAATTGGGCTTTATTGGCCACGTTGAAACTGAAACTTGTTGAAAGATTGGTTGAGTTGTTAATTGGGCTTTAACGGCTGCTGAACGGCCGGAACAGGCCTGTAACATTGATTTTGGGGCAATGAACGGTCGTTGCCGAACATTTTAAATTGTTTCAATTTTTTTTCAATTTTTTTGGTTTTTTCAGTAATAATTTGTCCAAAATTTTTATTTTTAAAAAACTACGTGGTAAAAACCACGATCGTTCCGTGGGTGTCAATCATGGTTCGCAGAAACGGGAACGGAACGGCCGGAAAGGCCGTTCCGGAACGGGAACGGAGGTGAGCGTGCCAAAGTTCCAGCTTGTAACGTATGTTGCTCTGGAAAGACGTTATGTAATCGGATATCGGCGATATATCGGTGGAACGGAGGTGGAACGGCGGAACAGTGCGGCGCGGAACGGGTGTGAATTAAAAAAAATTGAATTTTGAATTTTTTTTTCAATGGAATGAAAGAGAGATTGGGGATGAACGAAACGAAGGAGAGAGTTAGATGTACTAAGTATATGTGGGGTCTAAAGTTATAGTTTTTTTGTTTGTGTTTTATTTAAAAGTAGTTTATTTGATTTAAAAATTTAAAAAAAAACGTTTATTAATCTGAAATGATATTAATAATTTAGAAATATAAAAGTTATTAGGAATATTTAAATAAATTGTTATGTGTATTTTAAAAATTTTATAATTAAATAATTTTTTAAATAATTTAATTTTTGTAAACAAAATGAAAAAAAATATTATGAGATATTAAGAATAAATTTATATTTTACATAAGATTTAATGATTTTACAATTTACTTGAAAATTTAATTAAATAGAAATTAAATGAAAAATATTTCATTTAGTTTGTTGATTTTATTTTTTATAAATATTATGATTTGAAGGTAAAGTAGTTTTGTTATGGTTGTGAAAATTTTAGTATATACTCATGTTTTAATAAAGTGTACATAAGATCTAAAAAAAAATTTAGTTTGTTATTTTCTTAAAAATAATCTTTTTAAATATTATTTATGAATCAAAGAAGATGAAAATAGTCTACCCCAAAAATATTTTTTTTCAAACTATTCAATCTTTTTGAATTTTTTAATATTATTTTTAAAAAATCCGCGCCGTGACCGTTCCGTGAAATGTCATTGGAACTGGAACGATGACCTCCGTTCCAGGTACCGTTCCCGCGATTGCGAACCATGGTGTCAATAGAACTGGACCGTGACGCCTCCGCGACCGTGGAGAACCATGGCTCATACTGCCGGTAGCTTGCCTCATCGTGTTGTTTTGATTTATTGCTGGTTTTCTAATTCTTCGAGCTTCCATTATGATGAATATAAATACAGGAGTGAGCACCAAATGGTGATGTTTGTCCTTGTAATATTATCCCTTTTCTTGAAAAATCAGTATACTCAAATAGTGAGTGAATTGATGCAACAAGATTCCGACAGAGTGACTGAAACATTGTTCTTGATTTACATATTCTACTCAATCTCGTACTGACTTTAGACCGAAAGTTATACATTGAGCTTTGTAACGACACTTTGTAAATGTGGCTGATTCATTATCATGAAATCCTTCCATCCTAATGCCATGTATTTGAAAAATTCATGGATTTAAAAATTCCTGGACGCTTTACGTGGATTTATATTAAAAATTAGAAATGTTAATCCATCGAATTCTTTCAAAACGGAATAATGTCATCTTCCACTTTCTAAACATTTAACGGCGCCTAAGATTTTTTCAGCCCTCTCAATGTTTTTACTAATAATGTGAAGTTTACCTCAGTTTATGTATAATTTTCTCCTAATTTTTTGCCCTTTTAACAGGCATCATTAAAGACGGAGAAACAGAAAAAGAAAGAGATGTACTTCCCAATCAGAAAGTATGCCATCAAGGTTTAAGTTACTTTTTGCTGGAAGCGTAGTTGGTATTTTGACAGCCAATCAGAGTTCTGTTCGATTGAATTGTTGCATTTGCAATTAGACCATTTTCCCTGTTATATGATGTTAGACGTTCTTTTATCCATCTTGCTTGAAGCTTGAGGCTCACTGTTGCGCAGCATGTTCAATATTATGCCTATTTTATTGTTTTTCATAGAAGTTAACAAATTCAAACGGGCATTACACGTTTCATTTTGAATTCGGAATCCAAACTTTGTTTTACTACTGGACATTTCATTGCAAATTATTGGCACAAAAGAGTCCTTCCCTACACTAAATAGATTTTAGAGATAAACCTAAAAAGGTGATAGTTACATGTATAGAATCTGAGTTTCAGATATTGGAGAGCTCTTCATATAGAATTTACATTTCATTGGCATTATGTTATAAGAGATTTCAGAGCTGTAATCAAGTTATTCTGGAAGGGATCTGAGATGTGATCAAAAAGATTCTGTACAGGACCTTTACCTGTTACAGCTGCCTGAGCATAAAAACCTAACCAGGCAACCATAGCTAGGCGCCCATTTTTGATCTCTTTCACCTTCAGTTCCTCGAAAGCAACCGGATCTTTAGAAAGATTCAAGGGGTCGAATAATATACCTCCAGGATAATTGATGTCCCCGGGCAAATAAATTCCCAAAGGCTCCAGAGCCTCAATACCACAATATCGTGCATATTCTGGACCGACCTATGCTCCCAAGAGGAAAAAAGATGCAATAAGAGAACAATTTGTTCTTCGACTTCTATCTTGAACCTTGTAGGTTGGCAAGGGTAGGTTCAAATTTCTAAAATTATATTGCAGAAAAATGGTGAATTATGAATCCTCACGAGTCACGTACAAGGTTTACATTTTAGCGGAGAAGATCGATTTACCATTAGAAGGGCTTGACAGATCGCAATGATAACCACGCCTTGACTTCCAGCCACATGAAGACCTGGGATGCCGAGGTAGTCTAGTGTATCACCCTGGTGAAAGATTACAAGAATGAAAAAATGGTGTACCAAAAGCTGAAGGGCCCGTATAGTTGAGACAATTTAAGGTTGTACTACTTCTTTCAAGAACTGGTTTACTGAATCTAGTAAAAGAAATTGTTACTCTACAATGGATCATGAAATTTGTTAAGTGTCCAGAACATTGTATAATCTAATCAAAAACAATCTGTGATCATTGTTAAACGTAAATTTTATTTGATTAAATTTAAGTTGAGGAAGATTTTAATGACCCCAATGACAAATATGTGGTTCTCCCGCTGGCTTCAAGGTAGTTCTGTTATTTGAAGGAGTTACATGTTCGAGGTATAGAGAAGTTCCAGTTCATGCAGATTAAATGACCATGTCTCCCCATTAATACATGAAAGGAATGACAGTGTGAGGCAATCGGTGATTAAAGAAATAACGTACGACCAAGACTTCATCATAGTTAGATCAAGACTTCATCATAGTTTAAAATAATCTATCAGCCACAGAAGCAATATCTTTTTGTTTTTTTGAGGTAGAAATAATATATTTTACTTAGACTGAAAAAGGATATACATTTGCCTACTGAATCTCTAATTAGAAGCAGATACTAACCTTAAGCTTTGAATAGCCCACTCGCCACCAAACAGGTTCAACAAAATGGAACGCTCCTAAAAGGTCCAATATTTCTGGAATCACAACACCGAGGGCAGCAAGCATAGCCCACCTAGCATGCAGTACTTCAAAACTGCAAAAATATGGTGACTTTTATAAATGAGCGACAGCAGGAACTTGTTTGAAGAGGCCGATCATCGTTCTAATAAAATATCAAATTTTGGGAGTGGGGAATTCTTTGTTGAATCCCAAGGAAAAGGGATGTTTAAAGATACTGTTATGAATTACAAAACATTTATACATGCAGAGTCACTCACTTGAAATATTTCTGCAAGGCCACAGGATCCTGGCTCAAACCTGCAATATCAAAACCATAGTCCCCAGGTAGTTCACCAGTGAGATGGGCAGGATACTTATATGATATGGGACCGAGCCAGCCAGGACGATTCTCACCATACCAAACACTGGAAAATTAGAGATCCAGTTTTCAGAAAATATGCTAGATGACTTGGCTAAGGCCTAATGAAAGAAATCTCATTGAACATGTCTAGTAACTACATGTAGTTGATTTTCCAAATTCAATGAAGCTGTTTCATTGAGATGCAAGCGAACAGCAATCTGACTGATTCAAAATTGTTGTTCTCTCAATATTACAGAAACTAAATTCATGTGAATGCAAATTGGTCCATGAACCAACTGGTTCCATTTTATCAAAACCCGTTACCCATGGTGTTATTTATATTGAACAGGGAACTCATTATTCTGCTCACCATAACGATTGCCAAAAAAAAAACCATCTCCTTCCCAAGCACATTAATTTTGAAGAATCGAACTAGATGGGCTTAGTTGGACACTCCACATCCCACTCTTTGTTGCCAATGGCTTTAAGCATAAAAGCAAATCCAATATGCATTACGCTTCCAGACTCATCTGATTTTAATTTCTAGTACCTTAATGCTATTTCAATACATATGTATGCCATCTTAAATAATTTATCAACTGTGGTCGCTCTTGATACTCCGGGTGGTCCTGTTTGACACCACAAATTCCACAATCTCCCTATGTTTTACATTAATCTTCAGAGAAGATGAAAGACTGAAATTTATCGCGCTTTCAAGCAAGTCAAAGCTCGCTACAAGCAAATCATCAATCCTCTCGATCGATCTACGGGTTTAATTAATTTAGTCGTACTACACAAGTTTGCTATAGAAGTCAAAAACTACTAGTACTGAGATCGAGACTTTGATTACCTCTCATCTCTTGCCTTTTCTGCAAGTGCCTTAAACTTTGAAGAGTTATCTGCATAAAGCTTCTTCTTCTGCTCCATTTGCCTCTGGAGTGCCTCCCCAAGAGGACTGTTGGCAATCGCTTTCACAGCGGTGAATGGAATCGCCGAGAAAACCATAACGCCCGCAACCTTTAACAGTAATAAATGATTAAACCGTCCAAAAAGAAATACAAATACAGTGGATTAACCGTGCTTATATTCGCGGTTATGTACCTCCTGCCATGAAGCTTTAATACGCGAAAAGGGTGAATGGTTTTTGGAACGGAGCAGCGACGGGGGACGGCGGAGCAGTGAGATGGACGATGTGGGAATAAAAGAGACGGCCATTAATTTGAATCGAGGCTGTTATTTTCTCGCAGTGCCACGTTTATTTTCATTTATCTTCAGGGGTCAATTTGGACCCGAAACCGAACTGATTAGCCCGATTCGAAATTAAAATCGGGCTAACCGATTCCAACTTGCTCCGGAACTGATAAAAAAATCGGTCCGGAGTGGTTCCGTGGTTTGGAACCGGTATTTTTGTAACAAAAAAAGAAATTTTTTTTAAAGCAACGAACCGCACCGGATAAACATGGAATCGGAACCGGATCCGATTAGGTTTCTTAACATATCGGATCGGATCCATGCTTAACGGATCCGGAACCGGCCGGTTCAGGACCAGACCAAACCGGTCTGATCCGATTCGTTAAGCACTCCTACTTCCCCATCGTACTAATTTTTTTGTAAAACATTCATAAATCATTAAAATTGATGTCCTTCTAAAAAATTGATTACATATCTACTCGGAATACAGTTAAAACAATCTTAACAAAACTTACAGACACTGTCTAAAATTTGGAAATTGAGGTGCTTTTTTAATTAATTTTGGCTAATGAATCGCATTAAAACCGTCGTTTGTCGGTTATCATTTTGTCTCAATTTGCACCAAAGTTGTATCTGGGTGGAAGAATTTTATATGAATAACTTTTTTTTAAAATCTATGTTAAAGAAAAATGAAAAAAAGAGAAGGATTTTGAAATATCAACTTTAATTTTTACCTAAACATAAATAACGTATCACGAATTTGAAATACAATCGTTTCAAACCTTCAATCTAAAACAACCTAAGAGGTTATTTGATGAATCACTTTTGGATGGTCACTACAAGTTTTATTAAATAGCAAACCAAACCAAGCCAAATAGATTTTCGGTTTGGTTCGATTAGGCTTGGTTTGGAAGATCGATTTTAAACTTTTTATTTTTTCAAATGATTTTTTTTGATTATTTTAAACATGATTTAAATTTTCTTAACTAGCTATTGTAATTTAATAAATATTATTATATGCACAGATAAAAAAGTACTTAACAATATAGTATATGAGAATGATATTATATATTCAACATAAAGAATATAAATTCTCAAAACAATTTACTTTAAATAAGCTTCGTAATCATCTGTTATCACCTATATCAATAAACAGTACTTCAAAAATAAAGAGAATAGCAATAAATAGATTTATAAAAGAAATAAAATCAATTACAACAAATTAACTTTATATAAATAAACTAAACCATTTTTCAATTTGATTGATTTTTAAATCAATCCAAAATGTGACTTGTGAAGACCCGAAATCTGTATTAAGACCTACTCAGCAGATGTTAAGAAACTGCTCAGCAGATATGTTTTCATCAACACAATAAGAGTTAGGAATCTGCTCAGCAGATGCTTAAATCAACTGATCGAGGACTCGATCATTGTCCAATATGCTCAATCTATGATGATAACCATCATCTCAGCTTATCTAAAAAGCCCGTCCAAGAGACTTAGTCAACTCCACTAACCCATCATTTACACAGAATAATAACGGAGGCTATGGTTACAGAATTTCAGAGGTTTGGCATTGAAGTAAATCATGGCAGAGTTAATGGAGACCATGAGTTGTAACACCCGAATTTTCACCCCTATAAATACCACACTTATCTCAATAAGAGATTTACATAGAAACTCTACACGAAAAACTCAAAATTACATACACTCATAATCTGCATTTTCTGCAAGGAAGAAATGGTAGACCCCGTTCGTGTCTTATTCAAAAACGCTTCAAATCAATAAGTTGATTATTGCTGTTAATAGTCATTTCGCTTGAATTCACATGTATGAGTTAAATTTCAGTTGGGCTTATGCAATACTTTGAAATTATGAAAATCTGTTATATGGAGATCAGTTCTGATGTGTGTTAACGGATCATCTTTGTTAAGATTAGTTCTGATGTGTGTTTCCAGACATGTTCAATGGAAATCAGTTCCGATGTGTGTTACTGGACCTGTTCTGGCTGTAGGTGAACATATTTGATTTAGGCTCTAGTGATAGCAATGAAGTATATCTGGGTTTTAATATGATAAAATCAGTACTGGTTATGTTTTGATATTATCTGTTTCAAAAAGCAGACATATATGTATCTGTTATGTCATGTTCGAATGACCCTACTTGCTGAATGTTTTCCCTAAACACTCACCCTTTACGTCCATTCCCAGATAAAAGTGAATCCTAGGTTGAAGATGATGAACTATACCCGTTTTGGGGATGATGGGCTGTAGCTATTGAAGAGTCGACCGCTACTAATGTGTCAAATCAATTTTTATTAGTTTACGCTTTCTCAACATTTTAAGTTTTTAATCAGTCTTTTTAATATAAATTCAGTTGTAAGGACAATAAATTTTATTTATGGAATGAAAGACTGGTTTATTTGAGATCTGTATCCGGATGTGTCCGGCTTGTTGTTTTTGAATTTTTAATTTGGAAACAACGTCGGTGCCATCCATCCCGCACACGAGGCTTGACATGATTGACCTCAATCTAATCCCAACCATAGTTTTGATTTGGTTTTTCGATTTGATCTTCTGTCCACCCCAAATTGTGGCTCTACTAATTTAGTGGCTTCGTTTGCCTTGTAAGGGAAGCTGCCAACGAAATGCTAAGCTTATTAAATGTAGAATAACATTCGGGCTGACAAATTAGGACATGTGGGGCTATGAGCCTGACACTTATAACCGCTAGTAGATAGACATGCCCACGGTTTTTCAAAAACTGTGGCCCGGCCCGGAACCGTAACCGGGTCAACGGGCCGGTTAACCGTTGACCCGGTTCACGGTTTCGAACCGTAACCGGCCCGTCACTGTACGGGCCGGTTACGATTTATGGGTCGAATTAACCGTGGAACCGCCGGTTAACCGGCGGTTCCAACCCTTAATAAAATTTTTTTTTTTTTTAAAAAGTTTTGAACGGCCAAGATCTTCTGTCCGTTGTATATCAACGGTCAAGATCTCCTGACCGTTGCAATAGGTGAACCGGCGGTTTGTAACCGGCGGTTAACCGCCGGTTCATCCCATAATTTTTTTTTTTTTTAAAAAAATTGAACGGCCAGGATCTTCTGACCGTTGTATATCAACGGTCAGGATCTCCTGACCGTTGCAATAGGATGAACCGCCGGTTACGAACCGGCGGTTAACCGGCGGTTCGTCGGTAAGAATTTTTTTTTTTTTTATAATTCGATGGCTAGGATTATTTGACCGTTATAGATCGACGGCTAGGATTAAGTGACCGTTATTTTTTATGCTTATAAATATCCTCCACACCCATTTCATTTTTCATCAATCTTAACACAACTCTAAGTTTTCGATACATCATTTACTTGTATTATTTTCGAATTACTCAATGGAAGGTCCTAGTGATCCACGTAGAGGCAAAGGCAAAGGCAAATGCAAGGTGACATATCTCGAAAGGGCCGAACCCGATGTTGATATTGATATTGATGATATTGAATTCACCGACGATGATCCTTTTGCTACACATGATACCCAAGAAAGTGCGCATCCAAATGTAAGATCTATGCCTCCACTTAAATCATCGATTTTTACTAAACATTTTGAAAAGGTGACTCTTCCATCCGGAGAGATGCGTGCCAAATGCAAATATTGTACCACTACGTATAAGTTTCAAAGTGGTGGTGGCTATGGATCTTTTAAGCGTCATATCGAAACAAAGCATCCAGTGGAGTTTGGTAATGATTCTTCTCAAACTCAACTATCTAGATTTCATTCCTCGAGTGAAGGTACCGACTCTCCACTTTTCAAATACACTGATGCACAATTAAGAGAATCTGTGGCAAAATTTATCTCTGTAGAACATCTTTCTTTTAGTATTGCATCTAGATTTGGTTTTGAAGATCTGTGTCATGAATCTCTACAACCTGCTGCTAAACGTGTTCCTAGGACCACAGTCACACGAACACTTAAAAAATTAGTTCGTCAACAAAAGAAAGAATTAGTTACATTATTTAGTAATTTGACGAATAAAGTTTCTATATGCTCTGATATTTGGAGTGATCATTGGCAAACTAATTCGTACATGGGTATTACTTGTCATTGGATAGATAATTCATGGTCAATTCAAAAAAGGTTGCTTGCATATCGAGTGTTCAATGAATCACACACCGCACAAAATATTTCTCAACTGATTTGTGTAATTTTAGAAGAATATGGTTTAACTTCCAAAGTTTTTTCTGTGTCATTTGATAATGCTAGTTCGAACACATTGAGTATTGAAGATCTTAAACGTGTTTGTCAACCTGCTATTGGTGGTTTATTTTTTCATATTCGATGTATTTGCCATATTTTGAACTTATGTGTGCAAGATGTTAAGATCGTTAGATAATCAGATTCAACCAATTAAAATGGCATTATCTTATTTGTGGTCCCATCCGAGTTTGATGAAACAATGGGGTAAGTTTTGTAAGGTTAATGGCATGCGACCTAGAAAATTTCCACGAGATATACCCACACGTTGGAACTCAACATATAAATTGCTAAATGACTCATATGAATATAGAGAGTTATTGTGTTCATTTTTTGCACAACATGGTGGAAACTCTAATATTTATGTTTTTTCGCACCAATGGAATGTATGTAAAAGTATCTGTGAAATGTTGAAGGTATTTTATGATGCAACTGAACAATTATCTGGAGTTTATTATCCTACATCTCATTTAGTTTTGATGAACTGTTGTAATGTGGCACTTACCTTAAATGAAAATTTCTCTAATTATCTGTTAACCTCTTCTGTGGTAGCAATGAATGTTAAATGGAAAAAATATTTTTATAATATTCCTGAACTGTTTCTAGTTGCTTTTGCTTTAGATCCTCGACTTAAATTGGATGTTTTGCATGAAATGTTAGTGATGTATTACGAGGCATTATCCCCCCCGAATGATATTTCCCCAATTGATTCTTCTATGGTAGTAAATCGTGTTAGAAATTATTTGCATGAGATTTATAGAGAATATAGTTTAAAATATGGTGTACAAGAAAATGAATCACAACGACAAGTTAGTGCTCAAAGTCATTCTAGTGGCATTAAACTCACCAAAGCACAACTTCTGTTAAAAGAACGCACTACCCCAGAGGATCATCAAGTTCCAGTCAGGAACTTGATAATTATTTCACGACTTCTTTTGATTTCAGTGAAGCAGATAGCGAGCAACAATTTGATATATTGCGGTGGTGGTCACAAAAGACACAAATTTTCCCGATTTTATCAATCATAGCAAAGGAAATCTTAGCTTGCCCCGTGTCAACTGTTGCTGTGGAACAAGCTTTTAGCGCAGGGGGAAATATTTTGGATGTAAGACGATCAAAAATGAGTCCAGATTCTTTAGAGGCACAAGCACTAATGGACGATTGGGCGAGGGCGGCAAAACAAAAACAAGGAATGGAATCAAGCTCGGACCAAGATGAATTTGATACCGAAGGAACTACTACGACGGGGACAGGTAACGGAAGTGATTGAGCTACGCCACTTCCAAAGGTAAGAAGGGTTAAAAGGTAAGAGAACTACGTGCGCTTTGATTCCTCTATACCCTAAGAGGATACGTAGGCAACTTAAAAAGTTCAAGCCCTCCCTCCCCTTACATTTCCTTTGTTTTTTTTATAGTAATTTTTAAATTATTTTAAATAAAATTTTAATTTCTTTTAATTTAAAAATATAAGGGTCGAACCGTAACCGTAACCGGTGGTTAACCGTAACCGTAACCGGCGGTTCACGAACCGTAACCGGAACCGTCTACGAAGGTTAAGGTTAAGGGTCGAGCTCTTTTGAACCGTCGAACCGGCGGTTCACGAACCGTGGTCATGTCTACTAGTAGACTGCATATGGAGGCCCAATTCTCCCTCACTATCAAGGTTGGATTTACCAATGTCCAGAGTAATTTAAATAAGCTCACTCCAAGAGTTGGGGGCCTATGTTAATGAGATCAAGAGGAGGCAAAGGGGAGATGATTGATTTGTATGCGGGTTGGAACAGAGATAATATATTGTTCGGAGTAGTGGCAGTAGTATATTATGAATACCAGTTTGAGCGGAAATACTGCTCATAAGCAAAGCTTGTTGCGGCCTGCCGTTAGAGAATTTATAGGGAAGAAGAAGGGTTTGATCCCATTATCGATAGATTAATGTTTTGGTCTGTCCATCACATCTCAAGTTGATGAAAACATTTTATAGATGAAACGGATTGACGCATGAGTTAGACTATGCTGCCCGTGCTGATCAATCGCTAGCGGCGCCAACATCTGTTGCCCGTGCTGAAAGTTGGCGTTTGTAAATAATATATTTAAAAAATGATCCCATAAAATACGAGTACTAATCCCAAACTTTTTGAACTATCGAATATAGTGCAAAGATTTTTTTTTTAAAGTACTCCCAATTTTGTTAATCAATAATAGTTCCAAACTTTTGTTTTTAATCAAAAGTGGTCCCAAAACTCCATATTCAATTATGAGACAACTTTTATTAAAAATTATTTTATGTGAGACTATATTTACTAAAAATATTTACGTATATTTATATTTGATTAGTCCTAAAAATTTGAGACTAATATTAAAAAAATTCATATTTTATGAGATTATTTTTGAAATTTATCCTTAAATTCTTCGTACAAAGGATGGACCCCATAATTTATCAAATTAGAATTTCTTTGAATATGAGGCAAATATGAATGTCAATATCCAGAAATTATATTTTAAAATATAATATTTAATATTCTTCATCTATAATCTTTATTAATTATATAGAATGACATCTCGAAAGTCGGTGTCATGGCATCTGCCCTACTACTATACATATTCAAAAATATATACTATTGTAATATAATAAAGATCAAACAGAATTTCATAACCAGAATATAATACTTGTAAACAATACAATAATATAGTTTTTTCATAGTCAATATCTTAAGAGTTATTTCTTATATATTAAAAACTGATGTAACTTCTTTGTCCTATTTTTTTAATCTTTAATTAATTACTTTACAGATCTTAATTGGTTTGATATTTTTGTTTTAATCAATTAATTTACTTATCGTACCAGTTAAATGTCAGTCTGATTGGACTCAGTCTTAACTATAAATATAATATATTATTTAAATTACGATATAATATATTAAATTCTACATTTTTCACAAGATGATTTAAATAATTATAAAAAAATATCATTAATTTATAACAAAAATTATTTAATTTGTCACAATTTATTTAATTTATCAAAAATGAAATAATTTTTTTATAAATTGATGACAAATCTGATAGACATAATTTAATGAAATCAAAAATATATCTTGTTTAATAAGTAAACTAGTCATCGAAATATATTTTGTATATCAATATGCTATTGATTTTTCTTTTGTTTTGTTTGAGTGAAAAAATGGTTTTATGTAGAATTTAATATATTATATCATTATTTAAATATAATAATTTTACAAAAAGTTGCCAAAATTATAAATAAAGTATCCATATTAATTACTTTAATAATTTAAAGAATTAAGTTTTAAATGACCCGAATCAGTCCCTAATGTTTGCATCAATTCCCGATTCAGTCATGATATTTTAAGTGACCCGATTCAGTCCTTTCCGTTAGTTTTAACGGTGCATTTAACGTTTATGACTGATTTGAGACAAACTAGAAAACTAGAAGGACTAAATCGGGTCAGTTCAAACAAGATGGACTAAATCAGGAATGCGTACAAACAAGATGGATCATTACATGTATTACCTCTATAATAAAGATCAAACAGAATTTCATAACCAGAATATAATACCTGTAAACAATACAATAAAATAGTTTTTTTCATAGTCAATATCTTAAGAGTTATTTCTTATATATTAAAAAATGATGTAACTTCTTTGTCCTATTTTTTTAACCTTTAATTAATTACTTTACAGATCTTAATTGGTTTGATAATTTTGTTTTAATCGATTAATTTACTGATCTTACCAGTTAAATGTCAGTCTGATTGGACCAGTCTCAACTAGGGGTGTAAACGAACCGAATCGAGTCGAATCTGCAAGGTTCGAATTCGGCTCGAAATAGTTATATTCGAGCTCGAGTTTGATTCGAAGTTCGAATTGTTTTAAAATTTTGGTTCGAGTTTGGCTCGAATCAAAGTTCGAGTTCGAGTTCGGCTCGAAAAATTCGAACATGTTCGTGAACTATTTGAACTATTGCTCGAAAATAAATACCCGAAAGGATATATAATTATATTATATTAATAAAATATTAAAGTTCGTGCGCGGCTCGCGAACTATCGAACAAAGTAATTTGGGCTCGAGCTCGGCTCGAAAAAAGTTCGAACATGTTCGAGTTTGGCTCGAATTCGAGAATTGAAATACGAATAAAATATTTTTCGAGCCGACTCGAAAAGTTCGTGAACATGTTCGATTAGTTACACCCCTAGTCTCAACTATAAATATATCATTCATTCTGTAGGGATAATCACTCCAATCAATACACTCTCATAGATAGGTTGATATTAAACTAACACCGATGTTGGGTTGTAGATCTGGTCAAAGTGATTGAACTTTAGGATCATCACCGTCAAATTGATTTTGATGTATATCAGTAATCTCTTTCGTGCACTTATATTTCATAATTACATTCGTTCTCATCTTAGATCTGTTTATAGTTTATTGTTTTCGCTACGTAATATTTGTAGCTAGGGATGGAAACGCAACATTAAATGCATGTACTTTGATTAACTAAAAAATGTCAGCGACTTGACGTTTAAAATCATTTGGCAACGCAAAATTAAAGAAGGGATATCTCCAAATTCTGCTGTCTTTACATTATTTAGAAGCTTAAATATATTTTTATTTTCTCAAATCTTCACATTGTATATCAATATGCACAACGTTATATATATATATATATATATGTGTGTGTGTGTGTTATATATTGCGTGTGGATGTATATATGTATTGATCTCCTATTGTAAGGTATTTAATCTTCCTCGTTATTACTCGGAATATACCATTAACGGAGCAGCTCCCATATCAATGGAGAGGGGATATTTTCAAACATTAAAATTTACAAACTATGTGGGGATAAGCATTAAAAGTCCAGGCACATAATATTTGGCATTTTAGTTATTTATGTATTTGATGTCAATATGACATATCAGTTTTCTCAGGTAAAATCCCCTGCAAGTACCGAACAAGATATCCGAATAGAAGTATCACAGCACAAGATATCCGAACACTATTAAACCCTGCTAGGTATACTGGTCAAAGAATAGCGGAAGGCCCGGTTGATCTAGACCGCAAAAATTGTAGTATTTTACAAGTTGTTTTGTTATCTAAGATCCTTTTTTATTTCAAATTTGATCTATTGATACGTTTCGTAGTGGCTTACGTGTGTAATTTTTAATAATAAAACATTCTCGATCTACCTAAGTATGTAATTTTTAATGTTCAGTCAATCTAGTTATATTATTTAATTAGATTAAAATCTCAACTTGAATTTATAAATCAATTTTATCAAAAAATTACACCACACGCTACATACACACAAAATGAGTGTCACGTTAGAGTTGACAATATATATATATATATATATATAATATTTCAAGATCAAGATAAAATATGACATGTAACCAAGTTAAACATAAATGATACCTAGTACCTATAATACATGACACCTATCTAGTACCTGATTCCATTGTTGCTGCTGCCTTGAAGGACACTGTCCTCAAGGGTATCATCCACGTGGAATCTTTTTTTTTTAAAGATTCCAAATGAATGGTGATGATGCCCCTAAGAGCACTACCCTTAAGGGCATCATCAAACAAACCCTAGTACTTATAATACATGACAACTGGGATCATGAAGGCTGGGGTCTTGACATTCTTTTCTATTGTATATTTTGTTTGGTCAGCTAGGAATATCAAGTTTATTGTAGACGATTACAGAGATGGGAATAAATTATTTTCATAATCAAATTTTCATGAAATTATTTTCACAATTATGATTTCATGTAATTCGATCTATTGAATAAATCTTTACCCATATGATATTTTACAGGGGACCTTGATGTTTGAGAGATTGTATAGTATTTGATCATTGTATTTTTGTCTGGGTATGCCCAGAGTATTTGAGTTTTTCACCTTTGAAAAAAATTTTGATTCGTCAATAAAAAAAAAAAGATTGAAGGGAAAAACGATTAATAAAAATAACGAAACCGAAGAATCTTAACCGAAGTTCACATGTATATCTAAGAATTCACAATTAATACATAATAACAAGTATACACACACATACATATATATATATATATATATATATATATATAGATATATACATACTCGTACATAAATTATACACCCTACATAAGGTCAAACACATATCGGCCTACTGTCCATATTCTACATATATACAGCTAGCTGGCGGGCTAGTAATCAGTTCGAGAAAAGGTAACTTGCTGCCCCTCCTGCAGAGTACCGCCCGCGAGTCGACGATGGAGGTATTCTCGCGTGATCGACCTTATTACCTCCCCACGCACGATCTGCCACACCTCCATTATTGTTTGCAGGAGCAGCGGTAGAATTATCAGCACCACGTTCTGGAAAACGGCTCACAAGGGAATCTGTGCGTGGCTTTCCGCTAGAATATTGATAGGAAGAAGAAGGATTTGATGCCATTGATTAGTATTTTTTTTTCCTGTCTGTATATATTACACATTTGGCGTTGGCAATCGAAGGCTTCTTATAGGGGAAAAGATCGGGTGCATGGCTCGGGGGTTAAAATATTCATTTGACTATGGACATATTCAATTGTTGAATAACATTTTTTCTTGCTAATTTCCATTTCTATACACGTAACGTGTGATCATATATGTATAAACGAAAGTTTGATGATTACATCATTAATGTAGATCGCACGATTCTGACTTTTTTTTTTTTGACATAAATATTGGATTATATTAAAATATGAAACAATACAATACGTTGAGAGTTGTCCCACATTGAGAAATTAGAAGATATGTTAGCTCTTTATAAGATTCATAACTTACTCCACTTATTACCAGTTGATTTGAGTTGGAACCACATGTATTCTTAGCATGGTATCAGATCCGAATTTTAATGTGATTGACTATTCCGTCCGCATGCCTACCATCACTCTTGTTATCAATCCACGTGTTTGACTTATATAATGTCACATGTGAGGGGGCGTATTGAGAGTTGTCCCACATTGAAAAAATAAAAACTATGTTAGCCATTTATAAGATATACGAGTTACTCTACTCATTTCAAATTATTTTATTTGGAACCTTATGTATTCGTAAGACAATAGAAAGCAGCTACAAACACCCAGTGTGTCACAACACAACCAAACCACATCTGCAAATACAGGCGCCTAGTGTTGACACTAACGAAAACACAACAAGATATCAACAGACAAAATAATATTAAAATATTGTCAATGTATATGCATATTTGTGAGAGAGATACTGTATATTGCGTGTGGATGTATAACCAGAGAACACCAATTTTACGTGATTAAAGGATTATTTTACCATTATGAATATGCATTACATCATATGTATATTTGTTTCCTATGGTACGTTATTTAATTACGTCATATGTATATTTGTTTCCTATGGTACGTTATTTAATCTTCCTGCATTACATCATATGTATATTATTTAATCTTCCTGCATTACATCATATGTATTTTTGTTTCCTATGGTACGTTATTTCATTACATCATACGTATATTTGTTTCCTATGGTACGTTATTTATCCTGCATAAGCATTACATCATATGTATATTTGTTTCCTATGCTATGTTATTTAATCTTCCTCTTTATCACTCGGAAAATACCATTAATAATTCTGATAATTTTCCCACTTTGTTGCTTTTGCAAAAAGGAAAAGGGATTTTCGATTGCATATCTCAGTAATTTTGTTTAGTTTTTTTTTTATGAACATAACAAGTGTAGGACACAAATATTTGACAATTTAGTTATTTGTGTTCAATTTTTGTATAAATGTGGATCAATTTTCGTGTTTTTTTATGGGCAAATAAATTTATTAGATGGAGCATTAGAAGTGCTCGAAGTTACATGGTTGATACAATCAACCAAACTAGGCTACCATTCATTAATTATTAAGCAATTTAATAGAAATCTAAACCGGTGGTTAACACTATAAGATTCAGTGCCAATTTTTTTGGCTGCCAACCAATTCCAGAGTCTTATTTTAATCCTGTCAACTATGTTAAACATATCCAATTTCGCTTCCTAGAATATCGTCGCATTTGGAAGATTCCATATGGTCCAAACTACGCAAGTCCACATTCACTCTAAAAAAATAGATTTAGTGGCACCAATAAGCACACATGAAATGTTGATATAGTGACATTTTTTTCTTTAATGACGCTTGCTTATAGCGTTTCATAGGTGAATGTTTCTATAAGTTTCTTAAATTATAATGACGCTTTAAAGTGACACATACTACAATTTACAATATATAAAAGTGTCACAACAAATAATTTTTGTGACACTATCTACCGTCATTTAAGAGTTCAATGACTAACTTAGTGATAAAATAAAGTATCACCAAACATTGATATGGCGACGTTCAAAGTATTAACATACACACAAATTTTTTTTTCTTCCATTTTTCTTGATTATACATATAAAAAAACAAATAACAACAATATATGTATTAACATTCATGAATCATGTCACAATATTCTATCACATTTTAATGCACAAATAACCAAAATCTATTAAACTAAAATAAAGTCGGATTAAAGTATTCAAGCTATCAAAGTCATTACAAAAAAACTAAATAAGCTTCGACAATCTATAGTGATAATCAAATCAACCGAAACAAATATAATCTCCCTAAACTTTTCTCAATAGCTTCCGTACCATGCTTCATTCATTACAAACTACACATATCATATAAAGGAAACTTCAGGAACGTGAAAAACAGAAACAAATTCATATTAAGAATGAGTACCAGATGCTTTGGTCAAGCAATACTATTTCCAATAGCTTGTCCAATACTTTTAATATTCCCTATGGACCGAATTAATTACTCTTCAAATTCCATTGCCACATTTAACTTTCACTTCACACCAATGAACTCCTAACTCTCCACTGCTTACGAACTTTGACGGGTTTAAACTTTCAATGAAATCTCTTGCAACATTTTTGGAAGTATCAAATATGCTTTTCAAAAAAGTGTTGCTCAAACACTTTCACCTAAAGTATCATTTAGGTGCCAACAAAGTCTACACACAATTGTATACCAACCGATTCAAAGAAAATTCTGTTCATCGATGAGTTGATAGCATGCCAACCAACATTAACCCAACATCACTCTATAACTATAATCCCGCAATGCATAGTGAGCATAATAAATTGTTTAAAGAAAATAACAAAACTTGACCCAAAAAAGGGAAAGACAACAGATTAATATATCAATGTTGTCTCGATTTATTATTCTGTCTCAAAATCCAACACTCACTATCGAAATCATCAAGTGTAAGTGTAGCTGACGATCTTTTTATTAAACTATCATCAAGTGATTTTCTTTCTAAGCCGAAGTAAAACAGAGAAAAATGATTCAGTTTAAGAATTTTTATAATATTTGTTTGTTCGTATTCTACTTTTCAGCATGCATGTATTGTTTTTTTTGGTCAAGTATTTTTAATTATATTTCAATATCCTTCGTTTAAACAGGTTTTCCTATAATTTTTTCAACAGTGGTTATTGTAGCATATAAAATGATAAATCAACATATCTATCAATTGAATACACAAGTGATATGGTTCAAATTTGGTCGTTTACAAGTATTTTATGATTATAATGTAAATGAGCCAAAAGTTCATTTTAATTTCAGTGGGTTAAATTTATGTAATATGGCATGTACCTTAAATCACTTGTTTAATAAAATCTAACTCATAGCTTAAAGCCCTTCTCATCTAAATCTATTAGTAGTACTATTTATGTTATATCATAAAAGTATAATTGTTATATTGGCATAGCAGAACATCACTTCAACAAAGATTAATATTATCACCAAGCAGAACATCACTTCAACAAAGTGTCATATACTAGACTACCCAAGTGCAAACATGATATATAAGTTTAATGATGAAATAAACAAAAATTACCTGTAGAGAGAAAGAGTTGATACTTGGGGCTTTAGGATGGTGAGCAGGTGCGGAATTGCCAGACAATGAAGAATGGACCCTTGTGACAGAGTAAGATAGTAATTCATGGACAAAAGGTAACAAGTAAATCACAGTGATGTCATATGACATGTTGACTTTATCCCCTCAAAAACCGAACAGTCGTATACTGAGCAGGTAGCACCGAACAGTCGTATACCGAGCAGGTAGCATCGAACAGGATGATTACGAACAGCTGTTAAACCCTCCTCGGGTTTTCTGGTCAAAAGAATAGCGAAAGATCCGGAGATAACCAACAAATCAACCGGCGTAAATAAACGTGCAGTAATGGGACGCGGATTTCTCGGACACGTTTTGCCCCAATAAAGCCACGATCAGAGGAGATCATGTTCCGGATTTCCCGCGAACTAACCACAGGGATCAGCCCTATAAATACTCACTGATAGTCTCATTGGAAGGGGTTGGACTTTTGAGGCAAAAAAAGACTCCGAAGAGAGCACATTTCTGTTCGGTCATTTTCGTCATTTTTGAAATATTTTCATATAGTCATTCTGCGATCGTATTTTGTGTCAAAAAGTCCTGTAATAAATCAAGAGCGTGATAATGAAAATATACTGGACTAGGTCCCGTGGTTTTTCTCTCAATTCGAGGGCTTTCCATGTAAAAACTTTGATGTCTTTCCTTTATTTTTCATAAACACTTAATTCTACCATAAATCGAGAAATAACATATCACATCACATAGTAAAGCCAATGGCAGCATAAATATTCCGCAGCCTAAACCATCACACTGTCAAGAGTAATCAAATAGAAGAAAATTTGGCCAAGTTACATATTCTATTTTCTTCTCATGCTTCCGGAAACAGCTTTCACATTATTAGATATACAAAAATATTGAATCTAACATTAATCTATGAAAAGATTAATTAATAAAGAATTGCTTATAAAAACCAAGGACAGAAAGCCCAATATCTTTACGACAAATACATTCGATCAGGCATGATGATTTCATGCATATTCGTTTTAACATGCAGTTGAATAATGTTTGCATCCGTAAAATTAGAAGAGAAAACTAGATCCAAAATAAATTACTTGCCAAAAATCAATTTCCATGACTTTAGCCCAAAATAACTTCAGGATGAGAAGATATCTGGTCCATGTAAACAAATTCTATAATAAGGGTCTATTTGGATTGAGGGATTTGAAATCATGGATTCCAAATCCATGATTTCAAATCAATTTGATTATTGAATTAATTATGTTGCATTCAATCACTTTCTTAGTTTATGTAGATATAATGATAATTATGATAGATTTGAAATATACCAAAGATGTGTGTCATTTCAAATCCATTATTCGCTCTTCCAAATCAAATCCCTTCTCCAAATCAAATCCATCAATTCAAACACAACATAATAGAATTTACAAAAGCATTTGTCATCTTAATAGCATCATCTCAGACTGGTTCCATTTAATGTACAAATTTCATTATGAATGGATGCTTCCATGCATCCGTGCACTTAAGAATGATAAATTTCAACCAAAAACTTTCACTGGCCTGAAGTAAGAAAAAACCAAGGACATAAAGTTTGTGATAAAAAATAAAAAAGAAACTCTAGCCAATTCATGCAGCAATCAACCTCAGAAGCAAAATAGAAATTAAAACCTGAGAGAGAGGAAGGTTCATAAATGTGACACCAATCTCATGGGAAGCTGTCAATTAACCTGAAGCAACCGTTAGCTCTAGGCATAGGCACCCTATTTCTTTGTTCAATTCAAGTTTCATCCAACTTCGTGTGTTATTACTTAATCAAGCAAAAATCTGGAAAACCACGTCATATAACTTGAACAACATTAGAAACGGATGTTGCCAACGCCGATGCATGTACACTCAGTGCAGTTCACTAAAACTCACAAACTCGCTAGTGAATGGATCGCGGCAGGAAAATTGTTGGGAAAAAAAAAAGGAACAATCATCGCAAAACAACGTTTGAAACTACAATCAATAATTCATTTTGTGTATTGTCAATTCCCTTATGTGCAACAATTCACTACCAGACAAACAATTGAAGGCTGATTTTGTGTTGTAAATTCCATTGCTGTGTGGCCAAAAGATTCTTCCTACCAGACAAACAATTGTCTTCTCCACAACCAATTCCATTCCACCCTATCACCTAATCTTTTTATTTTGGAAGCTATAGAAATATTTTTGTCCAGGGAAATGTTAAAACAATTTATCAAAAGTAAAACAAAGTTTATTATGCCAATCCAATTGTTTAACCAACTTAATTTTGTGCTTGCACTGTCACCGACTTTCGTGTTAATTTATTTTTATACCATAATTTGATTTTGATTATTGATTATTAGAAATTTAAAATATAAACCAACTTAATTTTGTTGGTGGTTTCGAGTTTAAAATAAACACTTATTTTAAGAATTCCTTCAAATTATTTTTGTTATTTCGGTTGATTTGATTTGATTTCTGCATAAATCAAAATATCAAATGAAATGGATCGATACACTCTAGTACAATATTCTATTTAAAATATGGCATGCAACAAGTTATAGAAGAAAATTTAAACAAGAGACAAGATTGTATACATAAACTCAGCAAGAGTTTATATTCACACACTTACATAAAGATTATACATATTTGATATCACCGAAAAGTGTGATCTTTAATCAATATCGTGCGATGATGCAACAAACGATTTATCTTCTATAAACTGAATTGAACCGTCCCAAAATATCTCTGTATTATCAAAGAAAAAGGATAAGATGACTCCGCCCGTAGGCGAAGACACTCCGACGCTCAAGTCAGTATATGTTTCAATAGAAAAAGTATTGAAATTGTAGACTTTGCATAATATGAAAGGCGTATTATGAAAGACGTAAGCAATAGCGTGTAAGTATTGCGTAAGTGAACGTACCTGAATGAGGGTTAGGTGCCCTCTATTTATAGATGTAGAGATAGAGTCTCAATCAATATAGAATAAGAGTTCTAGTCAATCTCTAATTGTAGAGTTCTAGTCAATCTGAGAGAAGAGTTATAGTCAATATGAAATAGTATTGTAAATGGCAACTAGATCCATGTTTATCCCGAGAATATAGATGTCTTCCAAAACCCTACAACTCCTTGCTTAATCAGATTGGGTCGGTTAAAACCCATTAGGTAGATCAACCCCCCATCGAGGGGTATCAATATTCATAAGGTCGCACGCACAGAGTGGGTTCATCAACTACACACCCGCACACATTCATATAGACAGGCATTGGGCTACCTAGGGTTCCATATGCTGTACATATTCTACATATTTACAGCTAGCTAGCAGGCTAGTTATGAGTTCCCCAAAGTAAACTTGCTGCACCTCCTGAAGAAGGCTGCCCTCGAGTCGATGATGAAGATGTTCTTGTGGTTGTGGCTTCATTACTTCCCCACACTCGAGTTGCCGGACCTCCATTATTATTTGTAGTAGTCGCAACAGCAGTAGTAGTTGAACTTGTTGAAAAATGTTGGGAATTTGACCATCCAAATTGAGAAAGCAAGCAAAATGAGAAATAATAACACAATGATTTAACGTGGAAAACTCCCAAATCAAGAGAAAAACCATCAGGACCAGATAAAAAAGACACTATATGAAAAATTATTACAACCACATAATTTCTCTTCTCACCCAAAACACACCCACAAAGCTTTCCCACTAGCAACATTTTATAACTCACACCCCCCTTACAAGAAAGACACATAATAAAATCTTTTCTGATGTGAAAATTCAGTTACAGCTGCAACCACAGAGCATAATAAGAATTTTACTAGATTCTAAAACAAGAGAGAAATTTATCTAAAGCCAAAAGTTGCTAGACAAGCTATTGACTGGTGCACTTAAACCAGAAGTCTAAATCCTCATTTTACACTAAAGGATTTGGCCACTTTTCCTTCTCCCATCGATGTGGGATTACAGAAACCCAATCCAACTGTGATGCCCGGGAATTATTGGTGTAAATCCCGTTGTGGTAATGATCCTTAATGGATTTTAACTGTGGCAATTATGAATTAATTGCGGTATTGGGGCTCCAGAGGATTTTAAATCCAGTATTTGGAGTCGTTGGATCCAAGGGTGGAAAGTATATTCTCATAATTGGTGATAGCCTTGGAATTTGGTTTTTGGTGGGATCTGGGGTCCGGAGTACTTTGTGCTGGGGTTTGTAATGGAAATTGAGATTGAGAGGTAATTATTGAACACATATGATTTTTAATGAGTAATGATGTATTTGTGGGAGACTCAGGATTTTTGAGCCTTGATACTATATATACCAAGTGGACTCGGTGTTCAATCATTTGAATCTCATTTCTCTCTATCTCTCTCTCCAACGTTCTGTTGGAATCGAAGAGGGGGGGGGGGGGGGGGGGGGGGGGGTTAATGAGATTCCTTGGCTACTTTAGCTTTTTAAAATGAGTTTGCAAAATAAAAGAGTTTGCGCTTGCGGAAGGCTTAAGTCAATCGATAAATAAAAGAATTAAAGAAGTAAACAAATAAATAAATGCGTAATGAAATAAAGCGGTAAATGACAAGGAAATTTGTTATAGAAGTTCGGCGATGAATCGCCTACGTCTCCTCTTCCCGGTTAGATAACCTCCAACCGAGGTTCCACTAGAACAAAGGGTCTTGGCCTTGAGGGCTCCAAGTTAGCCACAATACAACTCTTCCCGAGTACATAAAGCTCTTCCCGAGCACAATACTCTTCACGAGTACACAAAGCTCTTCACAAGCTACCAACACTCTTCACGAGTCTTCTTGGCCTTAAGGGCTCCAAAGATAGCAACAACACATGCACCAACTTTACTTGGTGGCGACTTTACAATTTCCAACTTGCTTAGGTGTTGGAGGACCTTTACAATAACTCAACAAACACCTTCACGGTGTACCAACACGAAGAACACAAGACTCTAACAAAAAGAAATAATTACAAACTCCAATACAACAACAATGTATGGAGATTGCAAAGCTATAATAAATGTGAATTATCAAAGCTTTGTAGAAGTTTGAAGGCTTGTTTCTTATCTTCAAAATGCTCCAAAGCATCAATATTTATAGTGTAGGAGACACCCTAGGCTCCTACTAGCCGTTGCTACACAAAAGGCTGAAATCACTCATCGATCCCCTCAGCCATCGCCTCAGGCGATCACCATCACCGCGCCCCAACGGTCACCATATAACACGCATCGCCTCAGGCGATGTGTCGATCGCCTCAGGCGATCAGCGACACAAATCAATGCCGTAGCCTCAGCTGGTCCAAATTCTTCATCGCCTCAAAGGATGCACATATCGCCTCAGGCGTTCAACTCATCGCCTCAGGCGATCAGGCCATCGCCTCGGGCGAACTCCCCCTGCGCGCGAGCCTCGACGTCACCTCTGTCGATGTGCGTGGCATCGCCTGGGGCGATGATCACCATCGCCTGGGGCGATCTGCCCTAAGCTTTGCACACTCGATTTTCTTCAATCAATCCACTTTTTAATCACTTAATCTGCACACTAAGTACACACATTAGTATAACAAACACAAGTTTTGTTGATCATCAAAACTCAAAAATAAATCGGAGATAAATTAAAGCATTAAACACAACCATGCGTTTAAGGCTCAACAGTTTCCCTTCCCCAACCCATTTCCCTTCCCTTTTCTCCTTTGAGCATAAATCGATGGAGGCTCGTTTGGGAGCCGGATTTCTCGAAGATAATAATGTATTGTTCTTCCCATCGCATTTATCTTCGATTTGGTAGTAGTTTTGTGCTCTTTGGTTAAGGTTTGAGTTGGGTATGAGTTTTTGGATTTTAAAGATTTTTGGGTTGGTATGTTTTAGGAAGCTTTATGGAGTTTGTGTTCAGGATTAATGGTATATTAGGTGTTGGGTTTGTTTATTTGGGGGTTTAAACCATAAAACGCAATTTTTGGGCCTTTACAGTGCTCGCCAATCGATCGGCAATAAAGGCCCGATCGATCGTGCGTAATTCCGAAAATAGAAGACGATGAATAGTGTTGGCGATCGATCGAGCGAGACTACCGATCGATCGTGGGCGGTGGCGATCGATCGGTCATTCTCGCAGATCGATCGCACACGAAGGATTTTTGGTGCCAATCTTTGCTGTGGCTCTCGATCGATCGAGGGCTTATGTCCGATCGATCGAGAGGCCCTGTTTCATGGCATATTTTGGATTGATGTTATGGAATCGATGCATGCTTCACCCAGGGTCTTTTAAAATGGTTAATCGTCATTAAGTGATGATATATTTGGGGTTTGTAAACGTGCTTGGGCACGTGGTTGCATGCTTGTAATTAATTGTGAATTATTAATTGTGTTTAGCACATAATTCATCGGTCACGGGACCAAGGCAAGGTTGGATTCGAACTACTGAATTATAAGGTACGTATAACATACGGGCACAGTCTTTTATATTATTGCAACTGTGAAATGTATGGTATATGGTATTTGCAATAAATGGATATACATTGGTAATTTTAAGGTGCCACTTTTGAGCGAGCAATGATTGGGATGTTGTCGCTGTTGAACGAACATCGGTTATGACGCTCCTGCTGTTGAGCGCGCGTGGGGTTAAAATGCCGCTATTGTGGAGCGAGCGATGAAAAGAAATATGGAATCATTGATTTGATATATGTGATATCTATAGTCATTTGTTTAATGATTTAATCATATTTGTTATGAAACTGGCATGGAAGAAATAGATTTAGTTAATCAATGAGATGATTAACTGGTTTTTGGGAATTTGATGGTTTCAGTTATTTTGAGAACATGAACAACACAGGGCCGGCTGACATAGTTCCACTCATCAAGTGACATATCCTTGATATATTTGTACTTCATAGTATCACATGACAAAGTTGTTGGTGCTGTCAAATTTCTCCATCTCGAACTTTGCATTTGATATCCATTTTTCAAATTTTTCGGTAGCTTTTTAGTAGAAACGGATGCTACCGTTGCGTCCGGATGGTCAACATAGTAGGGAACTAGTCTTGGATTATCCGACACAGACAAAAAATTGATCGAACCGAGCAATTTTGGTTAGGACCAATCCGAGTCGGATGAACAGTTCTCGGTCCGTAAACATTGCCGAATAGTAGCCGTAAGCAGTGTCGAATAGTAGCCGTAAACATTGTGGAATAGTAGCAGTAAACATTATCTTCGTCTCCAGAGTGTTTCTAAAACTTTGCTGAAAAACTACAGATTGCCACTGTCTTTGGTCGCAATTTCCCGTTGATTCGGAACTCAAAAAATTTCAACGGCAGGTGTTTCTGACTCCCTACGATGAGACGATTCTAGTGGTATGATCAGAATTCAATTTCGTACATTTTTTTTTATTTCGGGCATTTTCACGAAGACGTGACTCTGATACCGATTGTTGTGCCTGAACACCCGAAAATAAAGTGTAAACATCACACACACCCAAATATTTATGTGGTTCGACAATCACCTACGTCCACGGGAACAAAAACAGATTTTATTGATATATTCACGAGAATTACAGAAATATTCACGGATTCACTCAAAGATCACATATCATATTTTCTAAAGCTAAACTGATGATGGATGAGTTTGTGAGGAATGAATAGATGGGTTTATATAGGTGCAAAACCAAGGTATAGGTAATAGGTTACCAAGATGCTTTTGACCAAACTAAAAACGTGTTGCAGCCATTTTCTATTGTGAAATGGAGCCACCAATTGTTTACCAGTACAAGGGTATAAATAGCTATATGTACATGTATTCATTAAACCAAATATCAATGAAATGGTTTTTTTTTTTCTCAAATGCTCTCTTCTCGATCCCCAAATTCTTACATCTCGAATCCACCCCTATCATTATTTGGTTCTCGACAGTTTCAAGTTGTTAGTAGAAGCTATCTGCACATTTCACCAACAATTTTGGATTCTCGATAGTTCCTAATTTAATTCTTTGATTTCGTTCGAGTAGCAGAGGCGAAAATTGAGAGATCAATTTTTTGAATCAATTGTGCTTTGTTTGGTACCAATTGATGTAAAGTCTGCACTCTGTACATGAAATTTGTGCTACAATTTAGATGACAATTTTTGCATCTTTCGGTTGGTGCTCAAATTTCTGCAAGAATTATCAGTTTTGATTTCTTGTTCATGATCTCTGCATCATGGACAGTAGACACATCAGACGAGGCTGTGTTGATGTTATGCAGTGACTGGTTCAAGGGGAAATGCTGCCACTTGATGAATTGTGGGTAACTATCATGATAGTTGAAACAAGGGCAGATGATGTTCTTTTCCTGCAAGGCCAAAAGCCTAAAGCACCTGTGAAATTCCTCGTCTTCGAAGAGGACGCATCGAGTGGCAGGGCACCAAATGCTGCACATCGTGTAAGGGTTCGTGATAGTCATCTGATGCTCAATTTTCATGTCATTCTTAATTGCTGGAACATAAAAGTCACACTCAAACATTGGTTTAGTAGATCGGGATGTCGTTGGAAGAAATTTTTGCTAGCTCTTACCAACCTCGGCGCACTTATCTAATGCTACACCTTGAGGACAAGGTGTTTGTTGTGCGGACGGTAATGATACGATCATAAGAGATAAATAAGTGTTGATGTTGTAGTTAGTTGATAAATAAGTGTTGATGTAAATAACTACATAAATAACCAATGTATTCATTAAACCAAATAGCAATGAAATAGTTTTCTTTCTCAAATGCTATCTTCCCAATCCCCCGATTCTTAGAGTGATTTCGAATACACTTTCCTATCAAATACCTTGGAGATTCTGGCAACGAAAATATTAAATCAGTTGTATTAACCTTAGAATATGCAGTGCGCTCGCATCATACGTTTTTTTTTTTAAATATTCGTGAGCATGTTACTTGGAATACAATGATGTTTTAAAAAAATAAACTTAAATAAATATATATGTAGGCACAAGTAATTATTTTTTCTTGAAGTAGTAATCTCTATTGTATTATTTGACCATTTCCTCTCTTTGTTGTTTTTGTAATAAGAACACTATTTAATAAGATTTTTTTTTTTGTTTTGTAAAAATAAAAGTGGTGGTAAAATAAATAGGTGGTAAAAACTGAAGTATTTTGTGTTCTCGCATTATTGGCCTCATTAGCTCCCCACGCACGAGGTGCAGCGCCTCCATATTATTTGTACTAGTGATAACCGTAGTCGTTGAACTTGTTGAAAAACTGCTCACTAAGCAGGGGCGGATCTAAACTTCGGAGTGACGGGGTAAAATTGTAGGTTTTTTTTATGTATGGGGCAAGAATGTGGAATTTTTAAATATGGTAGCAATATATATATATATATATATATATATATATATATGCATATATATATATACTAGTTTTTTTTTGGGGCACCGCACAACGTGCGGTGCCAGGTACCAGCATGTTGGTCAATTTTTTCCTGATTTGATCGAAAAATATAACAATTCAAATGTCCGATTTGAACAAATTTTTTTTAAAAAACGACTATGCTATGGTAATTGAATGAGAAAAAAATAACTTTTTTCCTGATTTGATCGAAAAATATAACAATTCAAATGACCGATTTAAATTTTTTTTTTAAAAAAACGACTATGCTATGGTAATTGAATGGGAAAAAAAATAACCAAATGCCTCCTCTATCTTTTTTAAAAAAATGATGTTCATCTTACTATATAAACTAAAAAAATAACATTTGAAGTTGCGTGCATAAATCAATTCAGATATATTTTTTCCTAATCGGTTCAGGCCAAACACAAGCATCAACAATATTTAAAAAAAAAAGAATTTTATTAAAAAAAAATTTGGAAAACAAAAAAAAAAAGAAGAAATAATAAATAGTACTTTACTATTCATTACAATAGTAATGAATAGTAAAGTTTAGACACTTATTTCGGCAGATGAAGAACGATCCGATTGTAAATGTAGAAGAACACCTCGTTAAACAACGAGAAAGCAAGAATAAAAAAACAAAAAAAAAGCCAAAAACCACTGTTCATCACTTTATGCAAACAAGACTCATAATATTGTTCACATCATTCCCCTCTTATTATATTGTTCTAATTCTAATATATATTTTGAGAGAGATTAATAATTTTTTTTCTGTGTGTATATATTATACATTTGGCGTTGGCGATCAAAGGCATTTTATTGACGAAAGATTAGGTGCATGAGATGCATGGCTCGGGGGTTAAATTAGTCATTCGACTATGGACATATTCAATTGTTGAATCTTGTCGATTTCTCGAAAATTTCTAAATCTGTACACGTAACCTATAATTGCTGAATTATAATTAACTGGTCGTTTAAATTGTTCCAATACCCAGTTTAGATTCAAAATCGTTCCGATGGGAAAGAGAGTTTCCGATGAAGGAACCGAGACAATATTGTTTTGCAGCGGTTTGAACTGCGCCGCGTAGGTATTGATAATCGATGAGGAATCTGTTGAGGGGATGAAGAAGAACCATCCGAAGAGATGGGAGAACATGACGGAATCGCGCGGTTTGGGGGTATGGGACGGCGGCATCGCCTTGGAGGGGATTAATGCCGTCGTGAAGAGAGGAAAGCGGACGGCCAGCGGGGATGGGGGGTGGCGGCTGCTACAAAATATTAGGGTTGCAGAGGATTTTGTCTAGAGAGGGAATTTTTTTGGTTTTAATATTAGATCTGAACTGAGATATAAGGTTAACATCAAATGGAACTCTAACTGTACTCGTCCGAAACTGTAACAATATTTGTTACAACCCAAAAACGAACATTATTCTCCGGTTTCGAACAAAAAACATGCAAATTTCAGTGCGATTAAGGTTCTTGTCATATGATTAAACTATGTCCATTCTTAAGCTATTGTTCTTTCCATAATTTTCACCTAATTAAATGCTTAACATTCGAGAAATAAATTAGTTTCGAGATTGAATCAAGGGTTAAGACTTCAACTCAGCGGTTATTCTAGTATGGCTTCGCTTGACTGATTTTCCCAAACTAGATCCGAATGTTTGAATCAAACCAGAACAAAATCAACTCATCATATTTTATATTATAACCAAAACAGAATCGAAACACGGAATAGAAACGTGACACATATTACAGTTTATTTATCCTAACTCATGGCAAAATAGACGGGCCATGTAATTAATTAGTTACAAGCAATGAGTTCAGCGAAGGTAGTCTGCTGCACCTCCGGCAGAGTGCCGCTCGCGAGTCGAGGTTGAGCTTGCCGTGGCTTGATTATTTCCAAACATACTAGCGCCAGCGCCTCTGTTATTGTTTGTTGCACCTCCGGCAGACTGCCGCTCGCCAATTACCGTGGCTTGATTATTTCCCATCAAACCAGCGGCAGCGCCTCCGTTGTTGTTTTTAGGAGTCGGGTTAGCATTAGTAGCTGAAATAATGGTGCTCAAAAGTGAATCTGTGTGTGGCTTGCGGCTAAATTCCTGAGAGGACCGTGGCGGATTTGAAGCCATTATCGATATAGCTTTGATATATGTTCCTCATTTGTTACTCGAAAAAGGCTTTATTTATAGGGGGAAAGGTGGCTTATAATTCTTGTTATTATAAATTGTCACTAAAGATCCTTTTTTTTTATATTTCGAATGGTTATTAAAGATCATTTATATTGAATCCCGAAAATTTAGTTTATCGCCCAAGATAGTTGATCCAGCCTTACCCCACAAACAATACATCAGCCGACAACACTGAATCCAAGAAAGACTAATTATTCAAACGCGTACATTCTTCTTTTTTTAACATTAAAACACGTACATTCAAACGTCATGTAAAAGAGCCAATATAACAGAAATATGAAGAGAGTTAGTTATCACATGAAGAGAGATACGGAAAACATGTGCACTCCACAACACTGCTGTTCTTTGTTGACTAAACTTGGCGTTTGTAAATCTATTTTTATTTATTTCGTACAAAGAACTCCATAATATATTGATGACCGAAATTATAATTTTAAAAACATAATATTTCATCTATAATCTCTACTAATTATAAAGAATCACGTAAAAAATCGCGTTTTTTTATAATCATATCGAGATTAATATATTAATGCATTCTTACAATAATTTAAATGCTTGTAAAAGTCCAACAAAATGCTCAAATAAAAAATATACAATACATTTTAATAATATGTATATGCCTCGTTCAAATAAAGGAAGTAATCTATTGGAATAATTCACTATTAATAGCTTAACTCAACCGAAATCGACCTTTTGAAGATCTATATTTTACATTGCCCTTTTCTTTGATTCACATGGACCTTAACCTTTTTTTTAGCATTTAGTGGTCCATAAAATCACTCATTGGTTACATGTTTTCCTTTTAAATACCGACACATATCTTCTCGAAATACAGTTAAAGCAGTCCTAACAAAACTACAAGTGCTGTGTACAATTTCGAATTGAGATTGAAAAATTCAATTGAAGCAATTTTATGTTATGGAAATGAAGATGTAAGCAGTTTTACGAAAATATTATAGTGCAATTTTTTTCATCTTGCTCGTGATTTTTTACCCTAGTAATTTTAGGGGTGTTTCCACGTAAATTGCTGGCGTCTATTTTATTCTTCATTTTCGATATTTATATCTCATGTTGTCGCAACCTGTGGCCAATTTTAACTTACACTGAGGGCCCAATTTGAGAAGGAATTACTATTAATTTTTCAAGAATGGGTCATCCTTGCTCGACTTTCTGGAGAATATATCAGCTCCCAATGCCTATATTGGAACCTCCATCCAACTATTTTTTTTTTGTTGTGGATAAGGGTGATCAAGTGTGAATAATTTGGTTTTTTGATAAAATTCGAACCAACCAAGTTTATAGGATTTACTAAATAGCGAACCAGATCATTAAAACAAGAAACCAAGCCTAGATTTTTGCTTATTATAGGATGAATCAGATTAACAACAAGAAATCAAGCCCCAGAAACTGATTCAATTGCTACACTTACTGTAACAAGCAAGAGCGTGAACTCCGATTTAGATGATCGATTTTAAACTTTAATTTTTTTTTTCAAATGAAATATTTAATTATTTTTAAAATCTAAACTATTTATTATAAATAAAAAATACTTAAATAACATTTTATACATAGATATTAAAAGCACTTAACAATATAAAATAGGAGAACGATATTATAAATTTAGCATAAGAATATAAAATCTCATAATAGATTTACTTAAAAATTAAAATAAGACTCCACAATCAAATGCTATCACCTATATCAACAAACATCAATTAAAAAATAATAAAATAAATAAATAAAATTTAAAAAGAAATAAAATCAATTCTAAGTTAAATTTTTTAACAGAGTTTATGTATAATAAATATATTTATAAAATCATTAGTTTGATTTTGTTGTGGTTTTTAAGGCATATGTAAATGCCTCCCCTCTTTTAAACTCTCGTGTGTTAAAAATCAGACCTGAGACCCCTTGCAAATGGGGTAAATTTTAAGAATACAAAACTTAAAATATCTTTGATTTTATATACAGATTTTATGTTGTTTTTTTATTTAATAGTGCACTATAAATATAATTTGCCCTCCATTATTTTTAAGAATACATGGTGATGTCATCCGTTATTTTTTGTGTTCGGCAGAGTCTGTGTGTTATGTGTGTTGTAGAAAATAAATGGAAGACACCACAATTTCTTACGTGGAAAACCTCTCAAAAAGAAGGGAAAACCATTGGACCTATAAATACAACTCCTTGAATATCAAAGAAGGTGATTCAAGTTAGAATCAAGATTCAAAGCGGGGAGCTTCAAAGATTAATCTGGTGAAAATAAGAGCAAACCCCCAAACTTTAGGCACCGCGTACCTTGTTGTATCAGATCTGTTAGGAGATCATTTGTGTCACTCCAATATATTTTACACATTGTAATAGTGGGTTGAGTTTGTAAAAAGAGTGCTTGTAAATGTGAGACAAGTTGTCCACATATATCGGATGAGTTGCTATGCATCTAAGGTGTAAATGTGACCCACGATGAGTTTGTACAAAGAGTTATATTAATCAAAGTCTTATAGTGAAATCCTTCCATCAGTGGAAGAATGAGAAAAATAGAAAGAATACACCATATTCGAACTTTCAAAAGCAAATCTGTACATTTACTTTACTGCATGGTTGAAGCATTCCAAGTGTTCGATAAAACGTTTAAACAAATTGTTTTTTATAATTTGCATATCTTTAAAATATAATTCTTAACAATGACAAGTATTATTAAAGATTCTCGAATGGTTTATTAACATCATTCATAACAGATGATGTCGCCTTACCCGACAAACACCACACCATTCCTTTGAGTATTCCAATGAAGTCATTGATCGTGATATATTGCACTTAAGTGCCAATCTTCTTCTCTTACATCCGACTTTTGTCTTCTCTACAAAGTTATACACCGCCTTCTATAATAAATATATGTTAATAAAAGTGGGTCATATATAACAAAATTCAGCTCGACTTTAATGATGCTCTTAACTAGAAGAAATAAAGATGATAATACATTAAAAATTCTCTATAGTTTGGATCTATTCCCGGTTAATTCCTCATTTTGTTTACGTCCCGATTTAGTCCTTGAAATTTAAAATTTTGCTTGTTCCGTTCCCCGATTTTAAAAATCACGTGGTTTCAGAATCATACTGTGATAATATATCCTGAACATACCTACCTAAAGTAAATTTAAATGCTTGTAAAGTCCAACAAAATGTTTAAAAAAACTAGACTAAAAATTTAATGATTTTCTCTTATCCCAATCCCATGTGATTGAAGATCCAAGGACTTGGAAAAAGAACTTTATAACTTTCCATTTCTCCTTTCTTTAAAACACGTGGACCCAGTCCTCTAATTTTTTTTGTTTTTTTCATTTAGTGGCCCAAATATAAAATCATTAAAATTGGTTACATATTTTCCTTTTACAAAATTGATACATATCTTCTCGAAATACAGTTAAAACAATCCTAACAAAACTTCCAAAAGTTATCTAAAATTTCGAAATTGAGGTGCTTTTTTTACTTAATTTTGGTTTGGAACCACGTTAAAGATATCGTTGTCGGCAAACTATTCTCTTTGAACTTACACTGTATTTGAATGGATGGATTTGATTTAAATAAAAAGAATTTGAAATAATCATTTGAAATTTATGTATTTAAAAATGCGATATTTGATGAACTACTTTGGGGCAACTCAAGTGGAGACCTCTACAATTCCAATTCTTTAATTTATCTCGCAATGTCAAGAGAGATGTATGGCATTTGATTAAAGTCTAAATGGGTCGAACCATTCATATCCATCTTTTCTTCCATTTCTTTAATTAAATTTCCTGGCTTTACCAGATTCATCGGGTTTTTTTCGGAAAAAGGGTGACAAAGTAGATACCAGGGCCAATTTGAGAATTCGAGCCAAACCAAACTCTATGGATTTACTAAATAACACCCCACTAAAAACCCGGAAATCGAACCATAATTTCGATTTGAATGATCGATTTTAAAACTTTAATTTT
>CAJQUN010001419.1:0-68714 GCA_907163345.1 Haberlea rhodopensis
ACGTGTGGGGAACTGTTTTTAGGTTTGAAAAGGGAAGCTTACACATTGAAATGAAATAGCTTTAACATTATTTATCTTATCAAGCTTATGGATATCAACATGACTATTGTTCAATCTAATGTCATTACGCAATTCCAAATTTCCTCCATGACACACACTGAGAAAATCAAGAATTCAAGAAAGATCAAGCCGTCCAAAGGGGTATCTTCCCCCTTAATTAAAACTGAGCCAATTCGTAAGGGTGAAACCAGAAAACGAAGATAATTTAAAATTCCATTTGAACAAAAACCACAATTGATGCGGAATAGGGCATTGGATAAACACGTGGTCGAAAGATTCTTCAAAGTGGCCACATAGTCGACAATGGGAAGAATCGTGCGAAGGCGATACCGTGTTGGGAAAGCGTTCAGGGTGCTTATTGGGCCGGACCAACCAGAATCGGTTCAGAATCGGAATCCGATCCGAGTTTTACCTGGATCGGATCGATTCCCTTGGATCGGAACCGCCAATCCGACGATTTCGGTACCAAGGGTCACGGTTTCACCGGAACCGGTAAAAATTAAAAATTTTAAAAAATGAAATGATGGCCAACGGCTATCTAGCCGTTGGCCACCTGCCATTGCCCAACGGCTATTTTAGCCGTTGGGCAACTACAATATTAATAAATATTTTTTTAAAAAAAATTAAATGGCTTCTATAAATACCCCATTTTCCCTCTCCAATTTTTCATCTCCAACTCTCTTACTCTTACATTTCTACCCTTTTATTCAATTATCTCATTTTCCCATTTTTCCACTAATATGATGGCATCCTCTTCTACTCGTCGTGGTGGTCCCTCAAGTCCAATTTATTCCAAGAAAATTATGATATTTTTGCTTAGTTCGATAATGCTTATGATGTTGAAAAAGCGGAACACGTTGCAGAACCTTCGGCACCCCAAAATTCGACCCCCAGTGGGTCATCCGCAACTACTGCTGCTTGGAGTCGCACGAGTAACCGTCACAACGAAGCAATGTTTGGGATCATTTTGATGTCGATACAAACCAGGTACAAACGAATCTGTTGTTTGTAAATATGCAAAACCACATATAATTATAAAACAGGTGGTTCTGCAGGCGATACCGAAACTTTTAAGAAACATTAGTTAAAAAACATAATTTTGATGATGTTACTTTACAATCATTAGGTAGAGAACCAACCCAACTTCAAATTAATTCTCAATCTGGCACTAATTTTATCTTAACACCGGAAAAAAAATTAAAAGATTATTCGTTCGTTTTGTTCTGAAAAAAGATGGCTTTATTGAATTTTCTTCTGGTATCCAACCATGTTTTAGACATATTTCTAGACACACTTTGAAAAGAAATTTTGTGGGTGCGTTTCTTGATTACCGTAAAACTTTAGTTGATCATCTTTCTTCTATTAACTGCAGATTAAGTTTAACTACTTATATTTGGACGAACACCGCACTATTTTCTTTTCTTGTTATTACTTGTCATTGGGATGGTTTATAACTGGTGTTTGCACAAAAGAATTTTGTCACTTGATGAACTAAAATTTGCATATACTGGTTCCCAAATTGCTAAGTTTATTGTTAATGTTTGTAGATTTTATGGAATTGCAGATAAAATTTGTTCGATTACACTTGACAATGCTTCAAATAATATGGCGGCAATGCGTGAACTTAATATATTTACGACAAATGCTTAATGATGTTTTTGTTCATGTTAGATATTCATGTCATATAATTAATTTAGCAGTAAAAGATGGTTATGAAGATGTTGAATGTAGTAGCATAGATAAACTTAAAAACTGTTGTCAGTGGATACGACAATCACGTATTAAGCGTGAATGGAAACATACGTGTGCAAGTAAGAACCTTCGGTTTACTCTTTTTCCACCGCCCATTGTAAGTCGATGGAATTATTTGCACAAAATGTTAGAATCGATGTTACCTTATCAAGATGCTTTAACTTCTTTGTATAACTCTTATCAGATGCCTGAAAGTGATGAAAGTTATTTATTGTCTGATAAGGAGTGGTTTTTTATTAATAATTTAACTGCTTTGTTATCAACTTTTAAAGAAGCAACAGATCATTTCTCCGGTGTTTGTTATCCTACTTCTCATTATTTTCTTCCACTTATATTTAACATGTTTTGTAAATTTATTGAATTTAGAGATGATATTGAGTTGTCGTCGTTCGTTTATCGTATGGAGGAGAAGTTCAAAAAATATTGGGAACAAATTCCACATGTGCACTGTATATCTACATTGTTAGACCCGAGTCAGGGTGTAGGATCTTTCAATACTTTCTTTGAATATTACAGTACGCTTTTGGATAAGGTCGTTGACGATCAAAAGACGTCAATCATGCATTCTCTCCAAAATATGTTTGGATTGTACCATAGTGAACAGGGACAAAGCTCATCGCCACGTGTAGGAGGAGGAGAAGAAGAAGATGCTAGTCAGTCACGAAGCGGAGGAATTACTCTGTTGAGGAGCCTTGGAAGAAAGAATGAGAGAGGAAGCGGAGTGTCATCTACCTTTTCAAATGAGTTGCAGTTCTTCATGGATCAAATGTTCATTACAGATGAAAATTTTGACGTACTAGAGTGGTGGAAAGCAAACGCAAGACAATATTCAGTCTTAGCCAAAATGGCTAGAGATGTATTTGCAGTCCAAACATCCAGTGTCGCATCGGAGTCGGCATTTTCAACTTGTGCTCGACTCATTGGAGACTTTAGAGTTTCTCTAAAACCAGAATCATTGTGCATGCTTACGCTAAAAGATTGGTTCGATACTGAGATAAGAAATAAGAGACAAGGAGGAGTCGACGAGTTCGACAATGAAAGTTCCGAAGAAGAAGAAGAATTTGCCAAGACTATACAAATCAATTATGATGAATAATGTATTTTTTTTTATAAAGTTTAAATGTTGTATCTTTTATATTGTTTTCCATATTCAATAAATGATGTATTTTTCCTTTACGATTTGGGTTGAACGCAAATATGAAAATTTTAAAAAAAAAAAAATTAGTTCTGGCGATCGATCGCCGAAAATGGCGATCGATCGCCAAATCGGTTCCGGTTGGAACGGAACCGGTTCACCCCGGATCAATCCAAAAATTTGGATCAGGGGTTCCGAACGGGAACTGGACCAGAACCGGATTGGTCCGATTTCACTCAAATTGAACCCGGGACCGGTTGGATCGGGTGCGGATCCGATCCGGTCCGTGAACATTCTGAGAAAGCATTGGCAACTAATTTCCAGAAGAGAAGTTTATGTCTTTCATGGAGTTTGAGATTCCAAATAGAAGCTTTCCTAGCTGTGTCGGAATTACCCAACGAAACAGATCTATGAGCTTGTAAGGTAGGTGCTTTTGGTGGAAAAGACTCATTTACTCGAGGGAGTCCACACCAAAGCATTTTGTTCTTCAGACTGAAGAATATGGACACGAAGAATGGCATTACGGGTCTCAATGTCAAACAGAGCATTAAGAAGATCATAATTCCAGGTGAGAAGACCTGGCACCATTAAGGGACGAACTTTGACAAATTTCATAACTGTGTCACAATGAAGGTGATTATATGGAGGTTTGAAATTTGGGAGCGAAGGGATCCAGGGGTCTTCCCAAGTGCGAATATTGGAGTTCAAACCAATTTTGAAACAATCCCCTTAACAATGAGATCACGACAGTGCAAGATATCGCTCATAGTCCACAAGCAACAAGAAAAAGATTTCGGGGAGTCCAAGAAATTCCATTTTCCAATGTATTTTTCATGAAGCAATTTATGGCAAAGGTTATCTCCCGCGGTTTGGCAGATAATTCCTGCTGATAACGTGTTATAAAATAATAGTATTGTATCATATAGAGAAACAATTTAGAGAGTTTTTCATATCTCTTTCATTTCATTTTAAGCTTCTATTTATAAGCTTAAGATTATGAGTTACATGGGGGTGGAAGGTGGAAGGTAAATGGATACCAAATATACGTTTCATAACAGCTATGAATATTTACTAATCTTACGTTTCACAACATTCATTAACACATGCATTAATTATTATGAAACATATTTCATAATATGAAATGAAAGAGATATGAAAAACTCTCTAAATTTCTCCCTCTAAATTTTATCTATATGATACAATACTATTATTTTACATTATTTGAGTCAATTGACAAAGTATATGAAGTTTTAGTGGGTTTTTACGACCAATACAAAGATTATAATACATGTATGTTCTCTTCAGAGTTTTATCGCAAGATATAAGAAAATTAATTAACAGGAGAATCTTTTAAATTTATTCTACCATTTTCAAAGGAAAAACTGAACCACAAAAAAAACATTTTTTTATTTTACAGTTTAACATTAAAAATGAATATAGTTCTGTACCAGTCCATAAAAAAAAATTATAAGTGAATGGTTCGAATTATATACAAAGATATGGGGTCCAAATAGATTAATAAGAATATCCTGATCGAATGACTTTTGGAGAAAAATAACGTATGTGTGTAACCCAATTTAATTCTTTATTTGGTTCACAACTCAACCCATTAAAATTAAAGTTATGGTTGTTGTATACGTTACCATAATAAATAGTATTTAATACAATATAAATTTCATAGTACGATATGAAAAAATATGAAATTAAAATGCACATTAAAATGCACATTACAATGCTGCAACTACGTGATATGGGTTTTTTTTTAAAACTAATTTGTAAAATAATTTATATTTCAAAAATACATCGAAATACCATACATTACAAAACTACTCTAAACCGCCCTCTAAGAGGGCGGCTACTCAACGTTGAGTAGCCGCCCTCTTGGAGGGCGGCTACTCAACTTTGAGTAGCCGCTTACTGGTGAAGCGGCTGCTCATCGGTGTATTGGTTGGTATCGGTTGGTTGGTTGTCGTCTACCCCATTTATGTCTCTTCACCCATTCCTTTATGTCTCTTCCCCATTTATGTCTCTTCACCCATTCCTTTATGTCTCTTCACCCACCATGCCCGTGTTTTGGTTGATTGTCGCATACCCATCACGTCTCTTCCAATCTCTTGTTTTCTCTTTTCACAGTCAACTTATACGTCTCTTCCCACCTTCTTCTCTTTTCTTACAATTTTGTTTTGTTTATATCCCACCTTCTTCTCTGTTATTACAATTTTCGTTTGTTTATATTATATTTTTACCGACAAAAATTAATCATATTATATATAAAATGTTTCCGGTGAACCTTTACAAAAATTAGTATTCGAAATATGTATAAATAATACGAACATAAAATGTTTTCGACACACAATTCTTCAAACCAATTTCCTCTTCCTTCCGTTTTTCTCTTCAATTTTTTCGGTGCATCAAAAGTTTGAATCAAAATATTTCTTAGTTTGTTCAAAATGGATTCGATTTCCATGCTGCTATATTTTGGTGGTAATACTATTATTGGAAACGGATCGGTTGAATATAGCATTCCACCAGTAAGACCGATTAGAATTTCTCGTTCTATTATTTTATTTGATTTGATTCAACTAGCACATAGAAAGTTAAACATCGACCCAACGATGTTTAATATCAAATTGTCAACCAAATATGCATTCATGGAGAAATCTTCTTGGAATGAAATACCAATCGATATTGTAGATGATGATGTTCTACAATTTATAATGGAATGTCCCAATATGCAGATGCTGCATTTGTACGTCGATATAGAGGCAATTAATCATGATTTTGATCTTCAAGGGCCAGAATCAAATCTTCCATATGTCACTGAAGGATTGAGCAATATGGTGGTCCATGATCAACCTTCTACTTCAAGCGGTCGAGATGTTGAGCAACAAAATTATCCTTATTTCGAGCATGGAAGTGGACCTTGGGATCAATATATAACCGCCTCTTCTGAAGAAAATCCTACATATTGGCCAAACACATCAGAAGTTTGGGGATTACGAGAAGAAATTACACAAATTCATGATGTATTTGATCCTGATGTTGGTGGTTCGGAGCATACAATTATGTTAGCAGCAACTGATGGGCCAGCCACACATGACGTACATGGAGATAGTCATCGAGATGTTTACATGAGTGATAGTGAACCCGATAATTCATCGAGTGATTCTGGAGAACACGGTAATGAGGCTGATGAGATGCATGATGAAGACGATGATAATGTCCATGCATTTCCCGGTGAAGAGACAACATTCAACGAACCACCTTATGGTCGGAGACATATGCAAGACGCACCATTTTTGCCAAGCACGATTGAAATGCCACCATTTTTTAATGCGGTCAACGAAGAGCAGGTTCCTGATTCGTTTGATATACCTTCTGGATCGCGAACTCGATATTACAACCCGGAGGTAGGAGAGCTGTCCGTGAACATGATTTTTAAGGATAAGAAAGATTTGATTGCATCTGTGAAAGATTACTCTGTTAGAGTTGTCAGGCGTGAGTATTGTGTTGTGGATAGCACACGTACTCTATGGAAATTACGGTGCAAAAAGACTTCTCCTGACGTAAGGTGTAGATGGGGTCTTCGAGCGTCTTTGAAGCCAAAAATGGGTTTTTGGAAATTAACGAAGTATGGTGGTCCGCATACATGTATTTCGAGTAATGTTGGTATAGACCACCACAACTTGGACAGTAATATGGTGGCAAATACATTGTTGGGGATTGTACGATGTGATCCTTCGTACGAGATTAAGTATGTACGGGAGAATGTAAAAGATAAATATGGCTATGATATCTCGTATACGAAGGCATGGAGAAGTTTGCAACGTGCGGTGGAAAATGTTTACGGTACATGGGAGAGCTCCGTGCGTCTACTTCCAAAATACATGGGTGCGTTGTCAAAGTATAATACTGGAACAATTGTGGATTGGAGGCATATTTAAGATCTAACAATCGAGCGGTGAATACATTGAATTATGTATTTTGGGCTTTCAAGCCATGCATAGATGGGTTTCAACACTGTCGCAAAATCATTAGTGTTGATGGTACTCATTTGTACACCAAGTATAAGCATAAAATGTTGATCGCCGTCACTCTGGATGCCAACAATCAGATATTACCGTTAGCGTTCGGGATTGTTGATGAAGAAACATACGACTCATGGAAATGGTTCTTAGAGAATATCGGTCGACATGTTATACGTGGTGTAACCGGTGTATGTCTTATTTCAGATAGGCATAAGGGAATTGTGCGCGCAGTTGAGGATCTACCACTTTTTCAACCTCCTAATGGTGTGCACCGTTTCTGTCTAAGACATGTGTGCTCCAATTTTAATTCAAAGTTTAAAAATATCCATTTGAAAGATCTATGCTGGGAAGCAGGCACACAACATCAGAATTGTAAGTTTGATACCACAATGGAGGCAATCAAAAACAAAAATATTCTGGCATATAGATATTTGGCAGGAATTTCAAAGGAGAAATGGACTTTAGCCCACGATGGAGGTTGGCGGCGTGGGGTAATGACTACTAATATGTCAGAATGCTTAAATGGTGTGTTGAAGGGTGCTCGAAGACTACCTATTTCCGCGATAGTACAATTGACCCTTCAAAGGTGCGTTCAATACTTTATTCAACGTGTCACCAAAACTCAACGTATGATTCACAACAATCAGCCCTGGCCCGATTATGCATATCAAAAATATGAACAATGGTCAAGAAAATCAATTGACCATCGTGTTACCCGATATGATGTACGTGATCAAACTGCTTCGGTTGCGACCGGTGGAAGACCAGGTCGAGGGCAACATGTTCAAGTTGTAAGAATATCAACAAATGAGTGTTCCTGTGGTAAATGGACGATTTTTGGAATTCCATGTTCCCATGCTATTTGTACTGCCAAATATCATTCGTTGGATCCTACCACACTTATTCAACCATGGTATAACATGTCTCAATACTCAGCAACCTACATGGGAAAATTTAGTCCTCTTGCAGACATCCGATACTGGGATCCACCCACGTTTGAATTGAACCACAATCCTGTAAGACGTGAAAGAAGAAGAGTCGGCAGAAATAGAACGAATCGTTTGAGAAACGAGATGGATAGACCTGTTGTTAGGGAGAGACAATTACATAATGTTGAGAGGTCAAATTAATTATATTTTTATGGTATGTGTGATAAGTGTATTTTATACACTTATATTTCTTCTTATTTTATTACATGTTTTGTGGACTAAAAGGGTGCAAATGACGGAAGGAACGGATGAATTGAAGCCAAAAATTTACATTATCAATCATGGCAACAGGCGTAAAGACGCCTATTATGAGGCGTAATTACGCCTAGCTCACGGCAATTTATATTCTGAAGGAATTCAAGAGGCGTAATTACGCCTACTTTGAGGCGTAATTACGCCTAGCTCACGGCAATTTTTTTTTGAAGGAATTCTTGAGGCGTAATTACGCCTACTTTGAGGCGTAATTACGCCTAGCTCACGGCAATTATAGGTAGTAATAATGGAGTTAACATCAGCGGCCTCTGTGTCATACACGATCCAGTTAAACTGCACATTGTTAAAATTAAAAAAATGGGTCAATCAATATATTGAAATCGACATAAATTTTCAAAAATCAATTACATAATTTAAGTTTACCTCGTCATTACTCATTTGATCGAGAGAATGTCGTATAATTCTGACCGAATGTGTTGCTATATGGGTGTGACGAAACAAAGTGTTCCACCTATAATAAAAAATGTTAAATATTGTAATGTTTTATCATTCTAATTTTAGTATACAATAACAATAATTAATTATTACCGTGCACCGTAGGGAGCAACAGGAACATTCTCAGGGACAATCAAAGTTTTTAACTGTCGGTCAGGGTTCAAACATTTTATCCTACTCCATGCCCAAATCTGCCAATAAACATAAAAATTATTTTAAAATAATAAACGGATAAGATATTATTAGTGAGAGAAAACTATTACATATACCTGCAAAATATACAAAGGGCCATTGATAGTGCATTTTCCTATGGTTGATGCATTGCACATTTCACGGTATAAGTAAGCCAATACCGCACTGCCCCAACTATATGTGTTTACCTCTTCCAAATCTTCAAGTAGCTGCAAATACATGAGTTTTACAGCGCTACTATTATAATCTGGAAGCAAAATTCCACCTATAATCATCAAAACTATACACCGAGTGTACTTTATTACATCCATCTCTGAGCTCATATCAGAGATAGGATTAGCTCGGCAGTGCTCGTCTAGAGCGCTCATTCTTAGGTGACCGCCTTTAAATTTTGCTTCGGCAGGCTCAAATCCCAGTAACTCAATACATGTTTCTTGCCATTCTTTCACACGTCGTGAATCATCTACCCCAGTTACTGGTTCACCATCAACTTTCAGACCCCAAATTATTGAAATATCTTGTAAAGTAATGGTCGCCTCACCAAATCTAAAATGAAATGTATGGGTCTCAGGCCGCCATCGTTCAACAAGAGCGGTAATCAAATGATTATCGTACATACAATAGCCAGATTGTAAAACACCGTAAAATCCCATATCAATGATATGCCTCCAAACACGATCGTGTATCACTTTCTCATTATACAACCCCCAGATAAGGTTATCTGCACGCTTCACTTTTAAATTACTATCAATATTCTCGGAACAAACAGCACTCGAGATATGCGTAGATTGTAGATATAATACAGTTGAATCTTCGGGACCACGATTTAACGCCATCCTAAAAATAATTAAAAAATAACACATATATCAACCATTTAAAATATTAATAAAAATTTATTATACGTACATGTTTATAAATAATAATGAACAACCATTTAAAATATTAATAACAATTTACATGTTTAAAAACATAATGAACGTAAAAAAATATAAAAGATTTTTAATAATTAACTCACCTATGTAGGTTGATGAATTGAGAGTAATGGATTATTCGTGAGAAACAAAAGCTCTGAGCAGGGAACAAGGAACAAGGAGAAAGAAAAGGTTGTAAGGAGAAAGAAAAGGTTGTAAGGTATATAATATTTTCAGAATGGATATGAATTTATAGATGGATTTCATTGGTATCAATTAATGGAGTAGGAATCAATTAAAAAATGTAGTTGGATTTGGATTGGTATGAAGTAGGTATCAATTAAATGGAGTAAAGTGGGTTTGGATTGGTATGAGTATGGTTTGTATGGATTAATAGCCACACATATCGAATAATATGGAGTAGCCGCCTCCTAAGGGGGCGGCTACTCAAAGTTGAGTAGCCGCCCTCTGAGAGGGCGGTTTAGAGTAGTTTTGTAATGTATGGTATTTCGATGTATTTTTGAAATATAAATTAGTTTTAAAAACAAAACCACGTGATATGCCACCATAATTAATAATTATAAGCATATTGATAATAATTTTACCCATAATCAGAAGTGTAAATGAATCGAGTATGGTCATTAAATTTTCGAACAGACTTGAAAAATAACTGAGTCGTATTCGAAATTCTCGAATTCGAGACGAACTCGAACATATTCAAACTTTTTCTAGTTGAACTCGAGCTCAAATAACTTTGTTCGATAGTTCGCTAGCCGCTCACGAACTTTAATATTGTATTCAACAACAACTAAGTCTTAATCACAATGAATTGGGGTATGCTACATTAACAATAGAGAGAATCAAGTCGGATCGGACATGTGCGTCAGTCTTCTCCATATATCCTATTTAATCCTCTTGATATAATATATTGAATAAATATTTTTCAAACTTTTTTGGTATTTATTTTCAAGCAATAGTTTGAATAGCTCGTGAACATGTTCAAATCATTTTGAGCCGAATTCGAACTCGAGCCAACTTTTTTAAACTATTCAAACTTTGCATCGAACTCAAGCTCGAATATATCTATTTCGAGCCGAATTCGAATCTTAAAATTTTCTTCATATTCGGCTCAATTCGGTTCATTTACACCATATCCATAATATATGTAATTAATATTATCTCTATAATAATTTGAACTAAAATCCACATCCAGGGAAATGAAGAACTATGATTGGTTGGAAACTGTGGAATAATTTATGGCCATGTGAAACGATCCTTGTCCCGCAAGATAAAAAGTCATCAATTGCAGCCATTAGGAATGAGTTTTCAAAAACATAAAGAATGTTGGATTTACAGCTGGTCGGATCTAGAGAGCATTTAGGCCAGTCGAGAATTCGGAAGTCAGCACTCGATATAAGTAACAACTTTTTGTGGAAGTCAGCACTTGGATAAAAGGGTAAAACCGATATATAAAGCTCCCGTTATATGCAAAATTCGGAATTCAGGAAGGGATCGAGTCACTTTGGGCCTAATGTACACAAGCTTCCCTTGTACTGCAAAAGTTTCTTTCCGCGACTGAACTCGTGACTTCCAGATCACATTACAGTAATTTTCCCATAACATAATAAAAATAACCTTACATTGCATGGAATTTTAGAACTATGCTGGATGGAAAATTTCCTCAAACCTGGTTGGGAAGTGCGTGAAATAGCTAATATAAACTCTTTTCAGAACTCCAACTACCTAGAGCTGTCAAATTGGTCGACCCAACCCAACCCGACCCGACCCGCTAAAACCCGTAACTCAAGCGGACCATCCCATTTAGGCCCATCTCCATGTAGGTTAGACAAAACCCCAACGCGAACCATCCCGAGACGTGTTGCGGGTTAGACGGGTCAACACGCCAAAATATTAAAAAAAATTGATAAAAAATTATAATTTTATTAAATTTTAGTGAATGAAAATTATTAATAATCAATATATTATCTACAACATTTGAACAGATTGTTTAGCAATCAATATCATTAATATAAAAACTTAAAAGTGCATAAATATAACAAAATCTAACAAACCTAAATAAATAATAGAAAGTTTTTCGAAATTCTATTTCATCTAAATCCTTCTTCTCCATCTCTCATCTCTTTATTTTTTGCGATAATCTCTAGAATATTTAATCCCTCATCGGATAAAGTTGTTTTAATGCTTGCATTATCTTTATTATCTACATATAAAATACTAGATCTAGCTTCTAAACTTAACTTATGGGCTAACCCGACGCAACCCAACCCATCCCAAACATAACCCAAAAGGAATAACCCATTTTGACCCACTTTCAAATGGGTTGGGAAAATTAAACAAAACTTACATATTTTGTGTGGCGGGTTGGGCTAACCCAACGAGCCGAATCCAAATTGACAGCTCTATATGGCCCGTTTGGTAGGCCTGATTAGGAGTGATTGTGGCAGGCTATGGTTTTAATCACATGTTTGGTTGAATTTTTAGTAAACCCACATTGTCCAGTTGGCCCGTGATAAAGTGGGTTTAAAAACTTGATTCTTGTCTCACCAGCCCCCTTGGGTTTAACAAACACATTTGTATAGTACAAATGATTATGTTCAAAATTTACCCTTGTACCCTCCTCAACCCAAATAATCGCTGAAGTTAGCTTCAGCGCGACGGAGACATGGGATCCAATGAACAAGACGGCGCCGGTGAAGAGGACAGTGAAATGGCCGGTTTCTTCCCGGGGTTTGGCCGATGTTAGCACATGTCTACCCATTTTCGGCCACCCCAACTGGTGCTGATGCAGTTCGACAGAGATCTGTACCTTTTTCGTCTACCACACCGACTAGATCTTGATTATGATTTTCCAAATCCACGAAGGTCACCTAAATCGCACGATTTGGGAATAAAAACATTTTCGAAAGAGTTTTGGATGATGAAGGAAAGAATCACACCACAAACGAAGGTTTTTGAAAAGAATTTTGGAGGAGGAAGGAAAGAAAAAAAGGGAGGATGAAGGAATAATCACCTAATCAACACGCCAAAAACATTTTGGGAACAAAAAAGAGTTCCACTCGATGGTTTTTGGGAAAAAATTTGGAGGATGAAGGAAAGAATTTTGGAAAGCTGCAGCAATTGATTTCGGAAGATTGTTGGAAGAGAGAAGAGACAAATCAAAGGAGACTTCTGAAGGATGTACATTCGGGTTAAAAACGTGTAACCCAAGTGCATTTTTGCCTTGTATATGAGAAGCATTTTGGATTTTACACCACAAAATCCTTACATTTATCATACTTATAAAAATCATACCAAACATCATGCTATTTTCTTACAATATATAACTCATTTCATATCAATAGATTTATCACTGTATTATATAATCATTCAAACCAAGCGGACCCTTAGTTTCTTCTACATCTACATACTAATATAGGGTATTTGCTATATTGCTCTAATTTGTGTAATTACAATATAATAAGTGAGGAAGGGGTTACTGTTCCAATTAACAGTAACCCCTTCCCTTTTTGTCATTTTTGTCCTTTTTTTTAATTATTTTTTTTTGTTATTTTTCCCTTTTTGTCCTTTTTTTCTTTTTTTTTTATTATTTTTTTTTGTTATTTATTATTTGTTCAATCGGTTATTGTTCCTGTGATATTCGGCCGTCGTTTTTTTATTTTTTTAAATTTTTTTATTTCCTTTTTCTTTTAGTTTTTCTTTTATTTTTGTATTTTTTTTAAAATATTCCTCATGATAAATTTCTGATAGATTGCAGGTCGTCGATTTTACTTGTTTATGTACATTTTGATTTTTTGCTTACCTACGATCTATTGCTGATATATGGTATTACATTTGTTCTGATGTTTGGCATCAAATATTCCCTTAATGTGAGATTATATCAAAACTCTTGACTCAACAGTGCATCCCTCTTATCTCAATTTTTAAAATTTAAAATGTTTTCTTTTTTTTTTTTTTTTTTAGAAAAAAACTTGTTGATTTTGTCAAGTATGAATTAAAAACAACAGGTAGTTCAAAATATATTTTTGTCGTGGCAAACTTTATTAATAATCTTTTATGTGAACTTATTTTTAAAAAAGAGAGTTAAAAATAAGTTTTCGTTGTGGCAAACTTTAATAATAATTTTTTATAAAATATTCGGCATAATGGATTTTTGGTAGATTACAGGTCGTCAGTTTTGCTTGTTTGTATACATTTTGAGTTTTGGCTTACCTACGACCCGTTGCTAATATGTGATTGTTCTCGATTACCTTTGTTATGATGTTTGGCATCAAATTTTCCCTTCATGTACAAGGATATTATATCAAAAAAAATAGAAAATATTAAATTATGATAATTATATATTACTTGTTTGATAATAATTTGGGACGTCACATTTACATTCATTTTGTCAGAAAGTATATAAATAATTATAAAAGTAAGATGATTAATTAATCATGAGGCCATAGCAAGTAATATAAGAGCAATATCCTAAAATAACAATGCAACTACAACAATGAATATAAACTATAATTCCTCTTATGAGATGTTCGCTACTGCTATGAGAAACCGAACACATATCTGCATTATGAAATGAACCATTGTCATTTTGAAAACTCTTGCGAACAACTTTTGATTGGTTTTTTGGAGTTCATTGAGATATACTTTTATTGTGATATCTGATGTCATCTACTACTGCACTTTCGTGGATGAGTTTTGTTTAGAGAGTCTATTGGGCCCTACAAGGATATCATATGCCAACTCTTGCTATGGTGTACTGTTGGGTAAGACTTTTGTTTACTCCAACCTATTTGATTTTATATACGTACGATTTTGTATGTTCAATGCGTATGAATCATCTTTTTATTCTCTAGAACTGTCTGTTGAACTTGTGTCGGACGCTTTATTGGACATATATACCAGATTATAAGCTCAAGGCGCGGTGCCAAATTAACTAGTATGTATATAATCCACAGAAAGTCAAAGCGGAGATAGACCATTAAAGAGGAGATTTATGAAAGTTAAAGAAACGAAACTTGTGAGAAACCAAGGATTTAATATGTAAACATTATTAACTATCTCTAATAACAAAAGTAGCAAGGATAGCAACAGTATTTGTAACAACATGAACACACATGATTTATGTTGAGACATTTAGGATATCTACACTTAATGCTCGGACAAGAGCACGGGCTAGAGCAAGGGCTCGCGCAAGAACACGAGCAAGTTAAGCACGACGGCCAAGATAAACACGAAGGCCAACTTAAGCACGAAGTAAACTCCGGAATGTAGCAGCGACACAACCTACATGTACAGTCATCAAAACATCGGCTATCCCAGCATGAAAAACATCGGCATTTTGGAATACGACAGCTCAAGCATGTGTTTCTGCAATGACACACATTGCATTTGGGGCAATGTGGCATCTCGAGATTGCACGTGCAGTGGCGACAGCAACAGAAAATCCATGTCATGTTGAAACATGATAATCCGCTGCAAGAAATTGAATTTATACTTCGAGTATTAATGAAAAACATAAAGCGGGATAGTGAGAAAATTGAAATTATATTTTAGTGTTGTGCATTTTTTAGATTTTCGATGACAGTTCAGAACCTCATACCAGAACCATTTCCAGAAGCGGCGTGATCTGCTAATCTTCTTGGTTCTGTTTTTAAGACTAATATTTTAAGACAAAAATTGAAGGAAAAAAGACTAGAACTATGCAATGGGAATGATGATCATGTATGTTCTCACGTAGGTATTAGAGGATCTGCATTCGCTGCCGCGAAATCTGCAACCCTGCCAATGCAATCCGGTATCAGGATAGGTGCATGATTTGTATCATTTGAGGAAAGACAAAACCACATACAACAAAACTAGCTGTGTTATTTCGAATTGGTTTAAAAGATGATGCGTTCCAGAAACTAACATACTCTTTACAAGATCTTGAAGCCAGTGGAAGGCCTTCAACAGCTTTCAATTCTTCCTGATTAAACAAATTAAAGGGCAGTTTCACTATACATATATCGACAAGTATATTGTTAAAACAGCAAACACACTTTTAGTCCTTTAATACAAGCTAGAGCTTTTGGATTATTAGGATTCTAACATTCGACTAGCATAAAAAGGGGTCATCATAAATTAGAAATTAACCCTTAGTGTCATGGTAGTATGGCTAAAAGCCTAAAACCCCTCCATAAAAGTTCAAGTAAAACTCCTTTTAGTTTAAATTGATAGTTAAAAATAGGGTTTTTGTCAAAGAACCCTATGAGGGCTTACCAGATCGACGCGGTCCGATCCGGTCCCGGACCCAACTCCGGGTAGCACCGGAACTGGAACCGGACCGGTAGTATCGGAACCGGTGGCTCTACCGGTCCCGATCCGGGGAAGCTCCGGACCGGTATACTACCGGTTCCGGAGGGGTTCGGAACCGGTCAGTTCGGTTCCGGAGGGGTTCGGAACCGGTCAGCTTGGTTCCGGACCTGGCCCATTATGCAGCCTTTAACGAACCCCCATGTGGTTTTCCAAATAGGTAGTTTACACACATGTGTTTTGAAAATACACGGTTTACCCCTTTATGTTTTAAAAATAAGCAGTTTACCTTATGTTATTTGTAAATAGATGCAAAACATCCATCTATGTAAGGGCAGTGTGCTATGTTTTGCAAACTACAATGGGGTAAAATACATGTTTTGAAAACATGAGGGTAACGGTCTATTTTCAAACCGAGTGGTAAATTGCCAAAATGGCAAACCTAGGTGCACGAAACTCTAGCTATGCATGGGGTCCGGGTAGGGGTGCTTAACAGATCAACCCCTATGCGTGGGGTCCAGAAAGAGGTCGGGTAGGGGTGCTTAACAAATTAACCCGGTCTGACCCGGTTCGGAACCGAAAGGTTCCAGGCCCGATAAACCGATAATTCCGGAACTGGATCCGATCCAGTTTCTAACCAGATCGGATCTGGTTCCGGGTTGGACCGGTTCCAACCCGGAACCGGTTATTAATAAAAAAATATTTTTTTTTAAAAAAATATTTTTTAAAAAAAAATCATTTTTTTCTAGCCAAGTTATATTTTAAATATCTACCGATTCTGGTTCCAATCCGGAACAGTTTAACCCGGAACAGGTAAGCACCGGTTCCAATCCATTAGAACCAATCGGATCCGGTTCCTAACCGGTTGGCCCAGTTTTGGTTCCAAACCGGTTCGGGTGAACCGAGTCTGTTAAGCAACCGGTCTAGACCGGTCGGGCAATTTTGAACCTAATGTACGCATGACTTCTTTTCAATGTAAGAGGTTGTTTCTACAGATGTCACCGACTCTTAAAAATATAAGATGGTTTTGGCTCATTAATTTTTCAATTTGTCATCATTAAATAGCATGGGAAGTCATTTTGTAGATCTAGACAGCTTAGTTAAAACTCCCCCATGAATCATCATTCAAAGAAAACAGGTAAATTGATGGGGTCCATTCATTTCCAAATTAAGCATTTAAATTAAAGTTTTTTTCTTACAAATAATTCATTTTTGGGCTCCTTATGCTATATCATGACACACACCACACCATATGAGGGCCCTTTATATTTCCCTACATTATTAACAGTCAATGTCATCACCATACTACCTTACTAAAGTCTCATTCAGATCTCTATCCCACCTACCTACTCATACAAATTTAAGAAAAAAACTATAAGATCCTCAGTGTAAGATTAAAAAATTACCATTGCTAATAATCATAAATGTACACTGAAAAAGAGTAAAAAACTACATGAGTATCATAAAAAGTATACTTAAAAAATTACTTGAGAGTTCAACATTACAGATGGCACCAACCAAATTTTTTTTACCAAATCACTTTAAATATTTATAGATTAGTCCAAACCCAAGTGAAATCTAGCAGAATTTAAGCATGAAAATAAAGTCAACTAGTCGAACTCACATTAGAATAGAACCAAGAAAATAACAAAAAAAGAGCAATTTGCACATATAAATCTTTAAAATCACCTCAAGAAAACCAATCTCCCTCTCCAAAATCTGAATCTTGGCCAACTCTCGCCGCTTCCCGTACAAATCGGGGTACTTGGGAGGTGATTTAGGCCGCGGCAGAGGCAGTGTTGACACAGAGCCATTCCCCCTTAAACCAGACATCTCTACAAAAAATTTCCTACACTTTTTTTTTTTTATCTCAACATTCACATATGAAATCACCCATTCAAACTGGCACAAAATGGCAACAAGTTAAAGTCCCAGATTGAAAGTATTCACTGTGCATGTTACAGTAAGACAGTGAATGGATCCCAAGAAACACCCACACACAATGCCTGCAGAAGAAGAAGAGAAAAAATGGGAAAATTTTAGATTAAGGTTTAGGAATGGAAGGGAAAATAGACAGGAAATAATTACTAAATTCTGAGTCGTTGGTATAATTACAGGGGTCCCCAGACCTGAGAAGCTCTGACACACAACAACTATGGAGCAGAACCAATTGCAGAAATACTATACTATATAGTACAGAAATAAATGAGTGCATTATTTTCACTCAGAACTGCCTGCAGTTGCTTGGATTAAATAAAATAACTGTAAAAATTCAAAACAACCCATTTTTTTAATGACCGGAACCGCTATAACGCTTGACTGACATGATAGTCTGCAACTCATGTCAGTCACATAAAACGTACTAGGCAAACTAGATACGATAAGTTTGACCGAGAAAGTATTGGTATGAAGAAACGAACTCGTGACCAAAAGTCTATATGTTCATATACTACACCAACTCAGCCATCACATAACAACCCATCATTTTTTATCATTGTTGGAGGCAATCCGCCGAGAAACTATTTTTGTTTCTCTCCTTCTAACTCTGATGGACGTTATAGAGCAAAGATGGTGAAAAAAATTGAGACTCAAGGTTTGGTTGAAGCTGACTTAGGGGGCAACTCAATGATTAATGTTCAAAAGTTGATTACCCTCACATATATAGGTAGCAACTACTCAATCTAGATTGAGGTAAGAAAAATATTTGATCAAAATAAGACGATGGTATTTCACCACATATCTTATTATTATTAAAATTAACAAGTGCAACTGAGATTATAGTTTTGCTTTAGGAAAATTATTTGTAGATAAATTTAAATATAAAAGTCTTCCAATCTCTCACTCACACACACACACATATATATATATATATATATATATATATATATATAATATATACATATATATATATATAAACAAATACAAACATAGTTGACCAAAAGTCACTAAATGTAAGTGAACAAACAAAGGACAACAATAAATACATATGTCAACTTGGACAATAACTAAGACACACCGATTAATAACCAAAGGGTGGAATGATAGTGGGAATCACATCAGAATCACAATAACCTGACTCGTCCATTCAAGCCAAACCAGATCCCCTCAAATCATAAATCCCAGAGCGTGGTTGAACAAGGAACTACATTTCATACTAACTGAAGGAACAAATAAGAATACTTGAGAGACATTAACTGATAAAAGACGAGAAACTCTCATATCCAAATCTCTGGCTGAAAGACATCGACCAATTAACACCATTGAATGGGCACGAAACCTAAAAACCAGTAGATTTAGCCAAACGATGGACCGGCAGTAAATATAACAAAATAACCACAAACCATAACCAAATAAAACGAACCAAAAGCATCCGCAAGCCACGAATAAGCTTCCACAAAATAATCACCAACCACACTAATATATATTAGCACAAAAATGGAGAAAGCTCACGAATAGACATATGTAAAGCCACTGAATGCTCGGGATTCTCCTAATCCCCGAGCATTCCAAAAAGGAAGACTCATAGCAAGTGGTGTGGTTGCCGTGTAACCACCGCCGGAGGCCAGAAGAAATATATTGTAGGCACTCGAAGGAGCAGCGTGGAAGGCATGGAAGAGGAAAACTCCACCAAACATCCGTGATGCACCAACACACCCTGGAGACTAGGCGTGGCGAGGAGAAACGAAGCGAGAGCGCCCCAAAGCAGCAGCAGAGTCCGAGGAACACCACGACTATAAAGAAACGGCAAACGAGCAACCGGTACCAAAGAGCGACCATAGAATCGCACAAAACCCGCGAGCAGACTCACAAATATTTTTAACTTGCTTTCAATTGTTAAGAAATACATGGGGTTCCAACTCAAAATCAATTGGCAATGAGTGGAGTAACCTATGTATCTTACAAAATGATAGCATAGCTTCTAAACTTTCAATGTGGACGATTCTCAATAGGCTCCATCACGTGTGACATTATATAAGTCAAGCACGTGAACTGATAAAGCGGGTCACGGTGAGCTTGCGGACGGGGTTGCCAATTATATGGGTGGAATAGTCATGAAAAGCCTGTTCTAGTAACATGTTAAGAAAAAACGGGATTCTAAAGAGTAATATGTGTATCTTATAAAGAGCTAATGTAATTTCTAAATTCACAACATTGAACAATTCTGAACACCAAGCACTGAAATTATTTTGCAAATTTTTTGTAACGAAATGAATAATAATCTATTCAAGTACAATGAAATTGTACAAATATTTTAAATTTAGGATATTCTCATAGTTTCTGAATTTTATGAAAAAATTCAGAAAACTTCATCAGCTTTTCGTGAATACCCTAAAATTCAGAAAACTTCATCAAATTTTCTTGAATACCCATTTTTCATTTGTCCCTTTTCAATAATATAGTTTGAACCCCATTTTGAAATACACCGACAATCGCTTTCTTGCACACAATCAGAGGTAAGTGTGTGTATTTTGATGGATTCTGGTACTAGTGGTTAATGTGAATGGGGATATTGAAATTTGATATTGAATATAATATAGTTTTAGTACTAAACACAATAATTTTTTTATTTTTTTAAATATCTCATATATTATTAAATTAATTAAATATATATTATTTGACAATGATAAGTAAACAAATTCTTACACAACTTTACATTACTTATCATTTAAATACATCATATAATATTATATAAAACGTTTCAGGCTGTAATTTTAGTGACGTTGGAATAATATATATGATTTTTCATAGTATTTATGGGTGTTTTGAATTTAAAAATAGGGTGCATTGGGTTACCGGAAAATACTTAGTTGCACCCGGTACACCAAAACACCAAAGATACTTGTGTATGTATATGTGCATAGGTTGATATGCGAGTTGGTGTTTGGTATACCGCGTGTACTGTAGTATTTCCATTGGGTTACCATATAATACATTAATATAGTACTTTTGAAGTGTAGTGAAAATTTGAATTTAAAAAAACAGTATATTTTTATTAAAAAAGTAATAAATGGCAATTATATTTTTTTCTTGGCATAACTCTTTTTTTTATTTTTTATTTTATGAGGAGGGGGGATTTCATGATCATCTCCAAAATGGAAGAGGTTATACTTAGGGTGCGGAACCAGAAAAAAAAAATTAGAGGGATGAAAAATAAATTTTGTTTTTTGAGAAGGATAATAAATTTTTCAAATAATTAATTTTCAAAGAATATGTAAATGATTATAGATATATATTCACAAAATAATAATTAATAGTAAATATTATAATAAAAAATGATTATAACCAAATTTTGATATACTCCTCGAATAAGCAATACGCTATATTTTTATATTTAATTAAATAAATTAGTAGTTAAAAAGCTAGTATTGTCAGGGGTGTTTATTGGCCCCATTCGGTCCAACCAGATCCGGAACCGGTCAGTTCCAGATCCGCTAAGTCTGGAACCGGTCCGATCCGGTTTCTCCGGTCCGATCCGGTAAGAAATCGGATCGGATCCGGTTCCGGTTCTACCGGTTCCGGGTTGGACTTGTTCCAACCCGGAACTGTTTTGTTTGATTTTTTTTTTAATCTAACTTATATTACCTTAAATAAGTAAAAAAAATTAAAAAAATTGGATCCGGTTCCGGTTCAATCTGGAACCGGATCTGTTTAGTTCGGAACCGATAAGATACCGGTTCCGGAACGATAGAACCGATCCGGACCGGTATCTTACAGGTTTCAGACCGGTTCGAAACCGGTAGCCGATTTCGGTTCCGAACCGGGCTAACTGGTCCGGTTTCAGGCTGGGTCCGAATTAACCCGGCCCGTTAAGCACCCCTAATTTTCATCATCAAAACAATTATCATTTTTTAACTGTATATAAATAAATTTTTAAGGATAAGTTGAGATACAAGAGTAAAAGAATGGCTATGATTCCTCTGCTCCAACAATATGCAACACTTCGTGTTCCACATATTAATTGGTTCACATTGCTGAACTTTATGATACTAGTAAACATACTACTAAATAATTTCCCACATACCATCAAATCATTCAAAAACCAAATTTATCCATCTATATAAAGTAAAAATCTTTCCACAAAATCAAGAAAAGCCTTCGCATCTAATTGCTCTTTATATAAACCATCTAAGAATAGATTATAGCTTTCTATGAAAATCGAATTCATTGTTCGGTTGTTTAATCGGCTGTAAACTTGAGGACAGGTATCTAGATGCCAATCATGCAAATTGGTTGTTAAAGTCATTGATAGTTATCGTACATCTTGGTTTGTTCCACCACATTGTTCTTTTATTATTTGAGAAACAATCATTCAACTATTTTATCAATTTAACAGTAGGTGCCGGAACAACTATTTGATGAAATTATTCATATTGGATGACAATATTCTCACTCAAGAATAGCTACCTACGGGATACCGAATAACTACTCAACCCACCTTAACCATGGGAAGGCCACACATTTTAATTACACAGACAATATTGTTAAGGATTCCTATCTTGAAGAAACTCAGCCAAAAATAAAAAGAGATGAAACAATGTGAGGAACACGAATATCTTCTCCCGCTGCTCGTAGCTTGATTCAGTTTAAAACCGGTCTTGTTTAGTCTTTGATTGGAGATTTCTAAATGAAAAATAGTACCTTTGATTAGAGATTTCTAAAGGAAAAATAGTACCCATCCATTAGGACGCATACTCTCTGAGGATGAGAAGAGGGTTTTACCCAAACCTTAACATACCAGGTATCATCCCAAGTAACAGCATACAGTATAACGAAGTACCAAAGTTTTGACACATAATTCTACTAAATTTGTTTAAAAGAAAAATCACTTGAATGACTCTAGAATCAAGCTTTCAGCCTTCCACAGAATCCTTGACTCTGTCGCCCCTAGACAGACCTGCCAATTCCAGCTTGATCAGAAGTGTTGAACCAAACTTCGACTAGAAACGGAAAGTACCTGTGTGCAAATTGCATCGTAAGCTTTTGTTAAAACAAGTTGTCAGTCTTTACAATCAAGCACCTAACCTGCACCTGCAAAACTAGTTATTCGAGTGAGTTTCGTCCAACTTTGTGAAATTTATGGAAAAGACATTGGAAAGGTAAATGGAAACTCACAAGCCCGGTATGTAATGTGGTTACTACAGGATACCTGACTGCACATGCAAAAACACAAGTACTAGCAGATAAAAAGAAAACAATCAAACATGCATTTGAAAATTATTGTGTGGTTTGATAAAAGGTTGCTGATGAGACATATGTTTGGCGCAGAAAAGAGATTTCTCAAGAGACGTAGCTCAAAGTGCATATAGCAAGTTGAAAGTGAGATACTGAACCTACTATAGTCAACAGAAGTCATGAACCCAAGAACATGCATCCTATGTGGTGGGCAAAATTTATATTCACATGCCTTATATAGACAATTGGCTGCATGTCATATATCTCAGATCCAATATGCAGTTGATGATTGATACTTGATATAGTTGAGTTATAAATCCTTGATGCATATGTTAGAAAAACCGCAACTAAATCGTGATGAAGAGAATATTAATACACACAATTCAATTGTGTGCACGGCCAATTTCGTTTCTTGAAGAAATTTAAGAAACCACCTGAACAGAAAAAGAAGTATCTTGAAAGGAAGGAATAGAGACAGGTGTTAAAACACAAGATTGGTCTGGAAATTAGCAAGTAGCTATGCATTAGTGATGGGACAAGTTCCACAACGGGGGACGCAGGGAGGCAGGAGGAGGAGAGGAAAACAGAAAGGAAAGGGTAACCCACTAAGATAGATTACCAGAACTTGCAAAATTGGAAGAATGTAGTATGGAGAAAAACTAACTACTCAAGAGTCAAGTAGCAAAGTCATGCACACAAAACAAGCATGCTGATCAGAAGTTGAAAATAAACAAAACGAAAATATGTTTATCATATTCCACATGACAGGATGGTAAGCCTGCACACCGCCTGCACAGTGGAAAATGCGCAGTAAGCTTTATTCAGGACGTGTGTCCTTTCTTAGTAGAAGTTTAAGAAAAACAAAAAAGAGAGCGATGTTTGACTTAGAAAAAGCACAAACCTTTGCTGAAATAATCAATACCCATATATATTTTCCGTGGCTCCTGGCCTTAATGAGCTCCAATTTTCACATTGCCATGGTGGTTGTTTGCATTTCTATCATCAGCACTTCCATCATTAGCCTTGTTGGCATGTTCTGCCTCCTCTCTTTCCCTGTTCCACTGCTGAATTTTAGCTCGCCTCTCTTCACTTCCTTCCCTAACAGAACTGCGATCCCTCCTGCCACCCGGGCTCCTGTTTCTACCACTCCCATGGCCGGGACTTGTGCTTCTGCGCCTCCTGCTATGGCTTTCACGGTGATCTCGATCATCATCCCTACTACTGTGACTACGACCTCCACGAGAGCGCTCTTCATGGCTACGGTGCCTGTAGGGGCTTCTGCTGCGGCTCCTGCTACGCCTCCTCCGAGAACTCCCAAACAATTGACGTCTCAACTCCCTATGCATTATCAGATGTCACACAATTAAACAATTCTGTACCACTTAACTATGCTCTACTTGTTTTACTTTATGGAAAACTCACACTGAGTTACCTGCTTATCCTCTTCAGATGCATAAAGTTACAGTAACCACCACGGTTGCAGGTATTTTCCTCATACTGCCTACAGGTTGCTTCACGAAAATCAGTCACCGGAGAGAAATCAACAATTATGGGCCGTCCTGAAAATGTTATGAATAGAAACAAACGTTCAGTCAACAATCACGATGAATTGTAGTCCTATTTGATAAGACATTAGGAAAAATCGGAACTCTGACAAGCTCAATTAAATAAAATGACTGGGATATGAAAAAATATATATAATTGATAGAACCTGCATAATATCTTCCAGTCAGATTGTTCAAAGCCTTTGCAGCATGCTCTTCCTCTCTAAATTGGACATAAACATTGCCAACCTGACATAAAATTGCTATTAATAAACACAATATCCAGGGAAAATAAAATTTTCACCAGATGAAGCAGAAGAATACCATATGGTCGGCCAGATTGTCACAAATATTCAGGCTTTCAATCTCTCCATACTTGTTCAGTTCCTCAAACAGGTCTTCATAGAAATCCTGCAGCACAACATGATAGGGAATACAAATTTTAACAACTATAAATCATAATTATTAAAAGCCCGCAAAGCGGTGCACCTAGGCTCAAGGTTCGATGAGGGTCATCCTTTGCATCCCTACAAAGCTAAGGTGCAAACGTTAGACAAAGCGCAGACTTTAACTTTAAAGCCCCATCCTTGATATGCTTCTAAGGTTCAAGATGCCTTATAACCACGCTTTGAATGCAGGGATGTTAAATCCAAATTTAAATCTCATGAAAGGCTAAGACACAGTCAATATAGATCAAAATTATAAAACACCCACAAGTGGTGTGCCTAGACCCAAGGCTCAGCAATGCTCAGCCTTTGCGCCTTGACACAAGCTAAGGTGGAGCTATTTGATAAGGCTTGCGCCTTAACGTTAAAGCTCCGTTCTTGATGTGCTTTTTAGGCTCAAGATGCTTTATAAGCACACTTTAAATGTAGGGATAGTAAATATAAAATGAAATGTAAGACAATAGAAAATTCCTTTTCACTCATAGATGAATGACTATTTGTTCTATTGTTGTATAATAATAAATTAATAACTAGTGAAATATATATTTGATTGAAATTATGAAATATTCAAATTCTAGCATATACATTCCTTTGACAGTGCCTAGCCTTGTGCCTTGCATTTAGGTTCTACTATACCTATGCACCTTAGAGCACTTCTAAAAACTATGTTATAGATGACACTTATAGAGTAAAACAAATATGAAAAGTGAAACAAATTAATGATCTCAAAATAAAAACTAAACTCCAAACGTCAAATTTGAAAGCTCAATCTCTTAATAATTAACATGAAGGAACATAAAAATCTGTATGCATCTCTTAACAAATAATTTGGCGAAAATTTAAAAACTTTCTATCCCTTAGTAGCACACAAATCCATATATATATTCAACCTTAACATAAAGCCCTTTTGTCTCCTCGTACCACATTACACAGTACCTGATTTGGACAAATCACACCCACCATTCAGGAACAGGCAAACAATTTTTTCAGAAAACAATTTGTGAGATAACACTCCCCGAATATATATTCAACATTATTAAATCATATTAAATTTTGAAAATAAATTTTGAAAATTCAAACAGCAACAGATAACCGTCACTGATTAAACTTTTTGCTAGTGAAATGCCATGGTGAGAGCCCAAAAAAGGTATTGCAAAACAATTCAGCAGAAAAAACAACAAGAATGGCAATAGCAGAGTAGATGTCAACCAACTATTACAGGTAGCAACTAAGGCACTCAGCTGGTAGAACTGAAGATAGGCAGGAAGAAGTAGCAGGGTTGAGAGGTTGGTGGCTTAGCCTTGCACGCAGTCGGAACCAAGCACGTGCTATGTCACATTATCATATGTAAGATTCCATTAGTATGAAAAAAATATCATTTAGGATTTTGCCAGCTCTTCTGCAGATTTTGTTGGGGTGAATCCCTTAGGATTTTACAATTATATATATATATAGAGATTCAGAGGGTCATGATATCATTCTTAACATTTCAACACGTAAGACTTCTGTAAGAAAGAAATCAAGAAACAGGGGAATATCCCATTAGTGAAGTCGCGGATAACCAGCCGAAATCCGTAAATATAACGTAAATACTTGTTATCACTCCAGCAAAATTTTAAACACTTTCCGTAAAACTAGTGTTCTCAGCAGGAAAATATTCTTCGAAAATACTTCTTATGAGAACTGCCCTGGCAGTTTTGTTCTGAAATAGACAATTTTCTGACATGGCAATTTTATTCTGAAATAGCCAAGTTCTGCATATATTTTTAAGTTTATTTTGAGTAGGGCTCTATTTAAATTTTATTTAAGATTATGAAAATATTTGTGGTTACCTTACATGACGAGTTGAGCTGCGACTACGAACTTTCTCAACCTCAATGGCGATTCAAAGCCTGTTCTAGACTTGAGGACACTGGGGTTAATTCTGTTCCCCACTCATAACCGGCAAGGTTAAATAAGCACATAATATCTGGACCACTATTACAACCTAGGGTATAATCTGATATGAGAACTCGTGATACAATCACTTTGAGGAAGTATGAATCTGGGGAACCACAATTTGTCATTATGGTTTCAAATATGAAGTCAGAAGAGCAGATCCAGATCTCAGTAATTCACAAGTCTGATTAGAGGAGTGGAACAAGAATTGAGAGTTTTGTTTCAGAATAAAATGTTTAAGACAACTCATTGGCAACATACAGAACACTGTCTTGGTTTATTTATCTCTCCTTGATTTATGGACTAGATAAGTCTCATTTTCCACATTCAAATTTATATTCCGCTTATTCTTTTCTGATCTGCTTATATTACATTAATCTCAACCATTTGTCCAGTAAATAGGCGGTGCTTGCGGATATTGATTGTTTCAGTTCCACTTAAATTGAGAAAGCAACTTAAACAACTTATGAGTTTAACTTATAATGTGAAATCTCAATTTTATTTATTCTCGCTTGTGCATAAGAATTAAAAAGCCCAGCCATCAATAATTTGATCCGGAGGATAGTCCGCCATGGCCTCTATGGCGGTGGTGCATAACAAGCACATTATTAATTACAGATAAGCAAAATCAAAACAAATCTGTAGAATTTATTTCTAAACCTTTCTTCAAAAAACAAACACCCAATTAAGTCAAGAAATACAAAAAAGAACACATGCCTAACCAATATTAAAATCCAGAAAACTGAAATTACACGCATAACTTATCTATAAAGGCTTTCCAGATATAATTATTAATTCAGGAGAAAATAGAAAAAGGGCAAACCTCGAAATGTTCCTGGATCTTTTTAGGGTCGATTGGTTGACCCTGAGCGTCAACTCCAGGGGTAATCATATCGGGACGCTGGTACATGTTGGAGAGCAACAGCGTAGGGCTTATGCTAGGTTTCGTGTGTAGACGCGAGCAGCGGTCGCCATGCCTGCACGCGCCGATTTTGAAGTAAAACGGACAGTTCACCCTGTCCTTCTCCGTCCCGAATATTGATGCCAAGTGTTCCGCCATTAAAGCAAAATTCAAAGAAATATAATGATAATAACAATAATGCGGGAAGGTTTGATTTAGGGTTTTTGGTCAGTGCCGATTTAGGATTGAGATTCGAGTAAAATTAGCTCTTATAAGATAGGCTTCTGGAATCTGGAATGATCTATAGTAATACGACATCGTTTTAAATTATTAATATTAAATAAGAGTTAATACTAAAAGTAGTCAGATATGGGTGGTTTGCCCGAGTGGTTAAGGGGGAAGACTTAAGATCTTCTGCACATAAGTGCGCGTGGGTTCGAACCCCACAGCCACCATATATTTTACGTTTTTTTTATAATTAATTGTTTCCTATTTCTTTTACCATATTATTTCAATTTTATTGTTTTATCTGTTGTTCATTAAATAAATTTCTGAAAATTATTTAAAATATGATCCACATATTAATTTAAAATAAATCTTTACATAATCTATATTTTATACTAAATAACGTTAAGAATAAAAGTCTACAATAATAATATCATTGTACCAGTGTCCCAACAAAATCACATTTTTCAGAGAGACAATAATAATAAGGTGAATTATATACAGATCTCTAGTTTTCATAATTATCATTTTAAACCTTCTAGTTTAAAAAATACGTATATTTACCCTTGCAGTATATTTTTATGTCAAAAAGGGACTTGTAATTTTTCTTATATCTTTTGTGAACTAAATGTGATGATATTGTGATACAAATACTCTATACGAGGTTAATTCATTATTGCTTAAACTACATTGTGATACAACTATTCTATGATACTCGTAAATAATTATGTGCATTATGATTTGATTTTGGTAATTATGAAATTAGTTACAGAAGTGTGTTTGGGCTCGATTTTGGGATAACCGAGTATGATTTGATTATGTAATGTGAAGCATGAACTCATTGAGTAGTTAATTTTAAATGGATGAAATAAATGAGGATGTAATGATTTATGACATGAATTAAAAGGTAAATTTACATGTTGGTGAAATGAAGTTTTAAATAAGTTGGCTAAATGTGTAAAAAAGAGGGTTAAATGGTCTTGATGAGTTAATTAAACTAATGGTGGCAAATCTAACAAAAACACACACCAACACCACTTTTCACCAAAAAATCTACAAACTCCAAACCCTTCCCATTTTCCCCTTTTATTCTTCAACTTTTGTAAAGCTTGGATTTACTAGTTTTAGCACAAAGAACTTGTTGTGGAAGATTGAAAGAAGTAAAAAAGATGAGTTTTTTTGTGAAGTTTTGAGTAGTGATTGTTAGTTATTTTGGATTGTAGGTAAGTGTGGGATTATGGAGTTGGGTCAGTAATTTTATTGTGGATTGAGGTAATCAAAGTTATTATTTTCTTGTGGTGATATTTAAGTGTTTATGGGTTGAATTATTGGAAGAAAATATGTGGATATTGGTTTTGGTTTTTGTGCAGAAAATCGCCATTTTTGGCTATTATAGGGTCGCGCGACCAATCGCGACCTTAGCCTTGATCATTGGGTGATGCAGGGTACCCATGATAGATCGCGAGCCAAATGGCGACCGATCACGGGATCACAAAAATTGTAAAAAATTGTGTAGAGCTCGCGATCGATCTCGAGCTACGACTTATTGCTCACGGGTTATAATTTTTTTTTAAAAATGTGGTAATTTCTTGGGAATTTTAGATGAGGGCATTTTATGATTATTAATCATGAACTGTTGGATTGATGTAGAGCCTTTCCAAGCAGCCTAACAACGAAGAGTATAATCCTTGAATTATCACTTATTTTGGTGGAATACGGGGTACGTATGGAGACATACGAGCATTGATGGTAAAGTACGAAATTGTTATTATGTGAATGTATGTTGACATGAGTAGATATATTGAAAATGTTATGCGTCGTTGTGATATCGAGCGAGGAATATTATACTTGCCGCTGTCTATCGAAGCGATGAGAATATAATACTTGTCGTTGATATGTCGAAACGATGAGCATGTCGCTATCATATAGAAGCGAGTGATATTACAAATGCCGCAGATATGTCGAATCGATGGCTATTAGAAATGTCGTTGTTATGTCGAAGCGAGGGGTAATATGATACCGCTATTATAACAATAATGTAGATGTTATATTTTATATAGTATGTTGATATATGTCATGACATTCGGAAAATTTTTTGGAATCTGAGGAGTTGTATTATCATTTTAACGATTATGAAATGTGAGTTGTGAAACAGGGACAACTAAGGAGAACATGTTAAACGCATTGAATAAAGGGAGTATTTTGTACTAACGTATTATGCATTTTATTATATGATCATCATTAATCTAGAATGTGGATTATTATATGCTCATGAGTTTTAGGTTGTTCCTGTGACGAGGATTAAGACAAGGGTTGAGGATGTGAGCTAAGTGAGGATTATTGGGTTCTTTACTGCCATATTATCTACAGAAGGCGGGTTTACACATTTTCTTAGGGAAATAAAAACAAACTTGACCATCAAACAGAGCCAAGTGACGTGGAGCCCGAAGGCACTTGAAAATATTCCAGTGGTTCAAATTGCAGTTGGATACTGCTACGTTTTTGCTTTGGCTTGTCAACCCTCTGGCATGCTAGTCCCGTGTTTTTTTTCCTTCAAATTTTTGGGTGGAGCGAAATATAATTTTTTTAAGGAAAATTACATGTTATCCCATTTCCCTTTGATTTCTACTGTAATATACTTTCCCATCGCTGTTCTTGAATTTGAAATAAGGTATTGATTCATTCCAAATTTTAGTTTGATAATAACTGCTGATGTTTTGATTGTCTAAAAATTGATCTTCTTTCATTACATTGTGAATCTTTGTATGAATATGACTTAAAATTTGCATATATGTTGGCTTTAAACTTATTGAAATGGTGACTCTTGGGTTGTCTTCAATTATTGAAATGATACTCTACAAGTGTATTTACGATTTGTCTATGGGTTTGAATACCCCTTATACTCATATTAATAAAGTTATCTTATTTTTAAAAAAAACGTATTTTGTCGTTGAATTAATAAATACATTATTTTGTATTAATTTTGTGTTTCTTGTTGTTTCCAATGCTGGTAATTATAGCAAAATTGACTTAAAATAATAGAAATAAGTGAAACATATTTAAGGGTATTTTTGTCATTTTATGAATAAAATTAATATATACCACATATTATCAAGTAAATCAAATACATTATTACTTATTATATTTTACTAATCCTACGAACAAACCACAATATAACATATACATGTTTTGTCTAATCAAGACATTATCCACTTTTTAGTCTATCCATCACTTATCCTAGCACAGCAAGCAAACGCGCCCTTAGGATATCTACAGCATCATTCACTGATTGCTCGAATAGTATATATCATCTCATAGTCATCCTTCCCAAGAGAGCTTGATTCAAGCCGAACTCGAGCCAAATTTTTAAAACTATTTGAACTTCGAATCGAACTCGAATATAACTATTTCAAGCCGAATTCGAACCTTAAAATTTTCTGCATATTCGGCTCGATTCGGTTCGTTTACACTCCCAATTTCCAAATGATCGCTTATTTTTTAAACAATTATTTCTCAGTGTAGCGATTCTACCGCAAGTGCACGGTGTCAAGTTTTAGTATAGTGATATTATAAGTAAGGATGTCGAACCCACAGGGTCTAATGTATGAGTACCAAATAAAATTAGTTAAATTATATTTAGCCTACGAAAAAGATGATTAATTAACGAATTAAACTAAAGAATTAAAAACTCAAAACTAACACAATTCCTTTGAAGATGCGAAGGAATTCCGCTCGAGAAATCTATCAAGATGTTCGTTCAATTATGTATCGTCAATGATTGGTTTGTTAAAACAACTTCTTAACAATCAATTCTTAAGGTGACGGGTTTCTGAATATAATCAATACTCTCTCGAGCTGTGTTGAAACTAGCAGTAAATTGACACTAGTAACTCTCGTTCACTAATACCAATTTAATACCGAATAAATCTCTATGAAAACCGTTATTCTTTAAATCGTTCAATTTAAAGTGACCACGTATGTGATTTAATCTCTCGATCTAAATCTTAAACATACAACATGAATTATTTGAGCGTATTACAATTTTATCTCTCGATCTCAATTGCAATTCACAAGTTCAATCAAAGGTAGCTAGGCTTTGATAGCATGGAGCATATAATTCATGAACAAATGATATTGATTCACTTAAACACAACCAAATCAAAGAATCAAACACAAAATCACTTAAAATTGATAGAATAAACCAGATTAAATTCAAATTAAATTCAAACAGATGTTCAATCGTTTCTCAACCTCAAAAACATCAAACTAAATATGAAAATCAAATTAATCTAGAGTTTAGAAATACGATAAACGTAGGAGGACTCCGTGCGTTGAACGATCTTTCTTTTCTCGCTTCCTTCCTTCCACTTCAAAGGATTCTTCTACCTTCTCTTGTTCCGGGAGGATGAAAGGCGGCTAAGAATAATTTAGGTCTGATTATTCTTCAGAATATGGGGTCCACTTTTCGTGCCTCTTTTCCTTATTTATAGAGGATGGGAGATATGGAATTGTTTCCATAAAATCAGACCAAATCAAGAGTTTTATTTTCTGAAAAATCTCTGTCTCGATCGATCGAGCCTTACGTCTCGATCGATCGAGCGTCTTCAGCATCCGAGTCTTCAATTCTCTGCCTCTCTCGATCGATCGAGAAGGATGTTCCGATCGATCGAGATTTCTTCTTCGTTTCTTTTTAACTCTCTGCCAGTGTCGATCGATCGAGATGATTTTTCCGATCGATCGAGAATTCAAATTCGTTGTTGGCCAGAACCTCTGCCTCGCTCGATCGATCGAGAAGCTTGTTCCAATCGATCGAGATTTCCAGAAATCAAAATCTTCATTTATTGGCTTGATTTGATCTGTTTTCTTCCTTGTAGCTCAATTCTTCCATATTCCACCTAGATTCCTGAAACAAGCAAATAAATACCAAAAAACATAACATCTTCACGGAATCTACACGAATATATATACAAATCAAGACCTAAATACGCGTAATAATCAACCCTATCACCTCCCCCAAACTTAGATTTGATCGCCCTCGAGCAAACATTAAGATCAAAATGTAAAGTTAATCATCAATACTTTGAATGAATTAGTCATAGCAACTCAATTGTAAAAGCTCGGAAATACCACTAACACATCAACCATAAATCAATCCAAAACTCAACAAGAAGTGTTTCCCCCTAAGTTAAGCAATAAATCGCAAAAGCGGAACGTGTATGTGTGTTAATGTCAATCATGAGTTTCATATCTACTTTTAGGATCAAATAGTGCTATTAAACTCAAAATCAAGATTTTTCTTTTAAACACTTCATAAGCCTACTTTTCAAACACTTCTCCACTAATGTAGTTATTCCCTAGACTTGGATTAATATGTCTTTTAAAGCTTGTAATGTTTGGCATAGGTTGTTGGCTTCAAAGAAAAGATAAGGAAATACAAAGAAGAGAGTATAATCTTTGAAGATTCAAAGTTTTAGCACACTTTAAGCTTCTCTTCTTTTTCTTTTATAGCCTTGGCCACTTTGGGTCTTATTTATTCATTTTTTTTTCTATCTTTTTCTTTTCTCATTCTTCAAATTTTTTTTCAATAAGCTCATCAAAGTTTAGCAATTCAAGTGCATCTAATGAGAATCATTATACTCCATTTGGGTCAAGATAAAAATCTTTCATTTAGGCTCAAGGTTGTGGGTATAATGAGATTGCCAAAGAATGTTGAATGGGGCTAATAGTATGTCAAACATACTCCATTCTTTTATCATTTAGGCTTAAATTAGGGAACTAGGGATTAATATCAACGTGGTAAGTTTGAAAGGCTCAAACGGTCCAAAGATCGCCTAAATCATTTCCAAGTCTAGTTCCTAACTATAAAATTTCGCCTAAAAGTGCTCTAAAGTGTTTCAAGATCCTCAAGACAACTCATAGTTAACACAATTGTTCCAATATACAATTCACTCAATCATGAGCCAAAAGTGTTCAAAATATTCCTCAATTTTTGAAATATTAACTTAACCTAAGATATTCATAAACAAGTTAAAAATTTTCAAGACTTAAGGTGAGATGGGGATTAATATCATCATGTAATACCATTGCAGATATAATTCATTATTTCTAAATTATGAACTAATTTTCAAGAAAATTTTTTTTAATTGCTCAAAAACAATCTAATCTCATGCAAACTCATGCTAGATTAGTCATGCAAGGAAGTAACGCAAGTTAATAGCAGAAACCAATACACACCCCCCAAACTTAGTACATGCATTGCCCTCAATGTATGGTAAACAATAAATGCAAAGGCAAGGCACATACCTCGACGACGATCGTCAGTAATCGTCGTCCTCATCATGCTCTGGAGGTGGTACTGGGTAATATGGCTCCTCAGGCTGGTATGGTGGCTGTGGCGGATATTCCGGTGGCGGTGGATGATGGTATGGCAGGAATGGTCGAAATTGCGGCTCAGGCAGGAACTGTATATATGGGAAGCCTTGGGCCAAGGCGTTATTCCATGCACATTGGTATTGCAGGTGCTCACTTATCTGTGCTTGGCCCCACTGTAGTTCCCGTTGCAGATTTTGGATGCCCTGCTGCTCCAGGCGGAGGTCTTGAAGATCCCTATGAAGGGAGTCCAAGGTAATTGATGTATGCTCTGCAGCGGAAGAGGATGATGCCCCAGCATGTCTGCTGCTCGAGGGTCGTGGCTCGGCCCTTCGTCGGCCTGTAGGAGGCGGTGGCCCATCAACCACAATTGGTCCTTTAGGTGGTAGGAGCTCATCATCGGTGTACCACTTCACTCCACCTCTCTTGTAAAGTTTTGTGATAGTCGAAGGAAAAGGCAATGCAGAGGTGGGTGGATTCCTACCGATGTCACAGATATGTTCATTGATAATATGCCCCAAATCCACCGATTGCCCTATAAGTATGGCATATACCAAGGCAGCTCTCTCCTTAGTAACCTCCGAAGTGTGGGTCGATGGCATGACCCGGGCGGCTATAAAAGAGAACCAAGCTTGTGCCTCTGGCTTAAGGTATTTCTTCAGGACCACTTGAGGCTCTCCATTGCTATTTCTTTGCCAATCAACCCCTTCTATACCGATTACAGAAATTACCTCGTCATAGTTGATGTGACTTGTTTTGAACACTTGATAATCACTGTTCTTTATAGATGGCATCCTAAAAATGGCATTCAACTTGAATCGATCATATTCAATATCCTGACCCCTGACAAATATAACCTCTCTTGAATTTGGTTGGACCGTCCTCAAATTAGCGTAGAATTCTCTTACTACCGGGACCACCGCATCAATAGGGTGTTGTATGAATTCAAACCACCCCCGTCGCCTAGCTTCTTGAATGACCGGACATTCAAGCTTATCCAAACTCATTCCCCTTTCGCGACTGAGGGGTTTGTGGTGATAGCTAGGGTACAATTCCGCCGCTACGGAATTCACAAAGCGCTTCTCATCATAATCGGCAGCCGAAGGAGTGGCTTCGACTTGCTTTTGCTTCCTCTTTGGCGCCATTCGATCGATTAACAATTCTTACTTTGTCACTCCCAACCACAACAAAAATCACTAATATCTCAAACCACAACAAGAATATACAAATATTACCAACCAACCTTTCACTTCCCCAAAATTCAACTACTTAATTTCCAAAATCACCATAAACGTCAACCTTATATATCCAAACACAAATAATCCGTAAATCTTGGATATAGATAAGAGTTGAAATTATGTACCAAGTAGATCTAGGTGATGGTTTGGAATGTGCTTGAATTCCTCCTTGTTGATGCAATCTCCCAATTTCAGTTGTAAATCTTCAAACCTGTAGCAAAAACTAGGATTAGATGAAGTCTGGAAGCTTAAATTGCAAGATTTGTGAGTGTATGGGAAGATTAGAAAAAGAAATTTCGGAATTAGGTTAGAAAGAGGCGATTTTTTCTTGGAAAATTGGAGGGTTGAATTATTGTGCGTTGATAATGCTGATACCTGGTGTTAAAAACAAAATTTTTTGTTGCTTGATCGATCGAGAGTTTCCGCTCGATCGATCGAGCGAGACAGAAAAAAATTCTTATCTTTATGACCTTCCGCGATCGATCGAGAGTGAAATCTCGATCGATCGGTGACACCAGAAAAATATTATATATATATATATTCAACCCATGGTCGATCGATCGGACTTTAATCTCGATCGATCGAGCCTTCCAGACCAATTTTTTCCAAATTTTTCACTTTGCAACATTCGATCCGCCCCATCGATTGGACTAATTCTATTTTCCTGCATTTGAACATTTGCGCACGGAGTTAGGCTCGAAAAATAACAAAAATAAAAATAAAAATAAAACTAAAAATAATTAGACTAACAATTGAAAAACAAACAAGGGATAGAGGAAAGTTCTTAATTTATAGTCCCAAGCTGGACTGTCACCTCCGTCTCAGTGATCCATTTTTGCTTGCTGCTTTGGGTTCTTTACCGTATCAGTAGGTAGTGTCCCTGAGCTCGTCCATGAATTATGGCTGCTAGTTGCCCCACTTGAACCTCCAAGTTCTTAATAGATGCATCCTGATTTTGCATCCTTGTTTCAGTCGATGAAATTAGCTTGGTTAAAAGTTCCTCCATACTCGGCTTAGGTGCATTCCCCGGTTGTTGTGGGTTCAACACATTGTTTTGGTTGGACCATTGCAAGTTCAGATGATTTCTCCACCTCGGGTTGTACGTGTTGGCGTATGAGTTGTTGGGCTGCCTGTTTCCTACATAATTGACAGACTCGTTAGATTGAATGAATGGATTACCTGCATGGCACTCAGTGCTCAGATGATTGCTTCCACACAGCTCGCAAGTGATAACTTGAGCTTGCATTGATGTCATGCTCATGCTATCTATCTTTTTTTTTTAGAACATCCAACTGTGCCGAAAGAGCAGTGATGTCGTCAACTTGATGAACTCCAGTCGGTTTCTTTGGCACGTTCCTCTCCGATTGCCATTGATAGCTATTAGAAGCCATCTCTTCCAAGAGTTCATATGCTGCTTCCGGTGTTTTGCGCATTATGGAACCTCCTGAGGCTGCATCTATCATAGAACGGTTAGATGAAAATAAACCGTTATAGAAAGTCTGTACCTGGAGCCAAATAAGAAGTCCATGGTGTGTGCATCTCCTAAGCAAATCTTTGAAACGATCCCACGCCTCATATAGTGTTTCAGGGTCGTATTGATGGTAAAGTACGAAATTGTTATTATGTGAATGTATGTTGACATGAGTAGATATATGGAAAATGTTATGCGTCGTTGTGATATCGAGCGAGGAATATAATACTTGCCGCTGTCTATCAAAGCGATGAGAATATAATACTTGCCGTTGATATGTCGAAACGATGAGCATGCCGCTATCATATAGAAGCGAGTGATATTACAAATGCCGCAAATATGTCGAATCGATGGCTATTAGGAATGTCGTTGTTATGTCGAAGCCAGGGGTAATATGATACCACTATTATAACAATAATGTAGATGTTATATTTTATATAGTATGTTGATATATGTCATGACATTCGGAAAATTTTTTGGAATCTGAGGAGTTGTATTATCATTTTAATGATTATGAAATGTGAGTTGTGAAACAGGGACAACTAAGGAGAACATGTTAAATGCATTGAATAAAGGGAGTATTTTGTACTAACGTATTATGCAATTTATTATATGATCATCATTAATCTAGAATGTGGATAATTATATGCTCATGAGTTTTAGGTTGTTCCTGTGGCGAGGATTAAGACAAGGGTTGAGGATGTGAGCTAAGTGAGGATTATTGGGTTCTTTACTGCCATATTATCTACAGAATGCGGGTTTACACATTTTCTTAGGGAAATAAAAACAAACTTGACCATCAAACAGAGCCAAGTGACGTGGAGCCCGAAGGCACTTGAAAATATTCTAGTGGTTCAAATTGCAGTTGGATACTGCTACGTTTTTGCTTTGGCTTGTCAACCCTCTGGCATGCTAGTCCCGTGTTTTTTTTCCTTCAAATTTTTGGGTGGATCGAAATATCATTTTTTTAAGGAAAATTACATGTTATCCCATTTCCCTTTGATTTCTACAGTAATATACTTTCTCATACGCTGTTCTTGAATTTGAAATAAGGTATTGATTCATTCCAAATTTTAGTTTGATAATAACTGCTGATGTTTTGATTGTCTAAAAATTGATCTTCTTTCATTACATTGTGAATCTTTGTATGAATATGACTTAAAATTTGCATATATGTTGGCTTTAAACTTATTGAAATGATGACTCTTGGCTTGTCTTCAATTATTGAAATGATACTCTACAAGTGTATTTACGATTTGTCTATGGGTTTGAATACCCCTTATACTCATATTAATAAAGTTATCTTATTTTTAAAAAAAAAAACGTATTTTGTCGTTGAATTAATAAATACATTATTTTGTATTAATTTTGTGTTTCTTGTTGTTTCCAATGCTGGTAATTATAGCAAAATTGACTTAAAATAATAGAAGTAAATGAAAACATATTTAAGGGTATTTTGTCATTTTATTAATAAAATTAATATATACCATATATTATCAAGTAAATCAAATATATTATTACTTATCATATTTTACTAATCCTACGAACAAACCACAATATAACATATACATGTTTTGTCTAATCAAGACATTATCCACTTTTTAGTCTATCCATCACTTATCCTATCACAGCAAGCAAACGCGCCCTTAGGATATCTACAGCATCATTCACTGATTGCTCAAATAGTATATATCATCTCATAGTCATCCTTCCCAAGAGAGCTTGATTCAAGCCGAACTCGAGCCAAATTTTAAAACTATTTGAACTTCGAATCGAACTCGAATATAACTATTTCGAGCCGAATTCAAACCTTAAAATTTTCTGCATATTCAGCTCGATTCGGTTCGTTTACACTCCTAATTTCCAAATGATCGCTTATTTTTTGAAAAATTATTTCTCAGTGTAGCGATTCTACCGCAAGTGCACGTTGTCAAGTTTTAGTATAGTGATATTACAAGTAAGGATGTCGAACCCACAGGGACTAATGTATGAGTATCAAATAAAATTAGTTAAATTATATTTAGCCTACGAAAAAGATGATTAATTAACGAATTAACTAAAAATTAAAAACTCAAAACTAACATAATTCCTTTGAAGATGCGAAGGAATTCCGCTCGAGAAATCTATCAAGATGTTCGTTCAATTATGTATCGTCAATGATTGGTTTGTTTAAACAACTTCTTAACAATCAATTCTTAAGGTGACGGGTTTCTGAATATAATCAATACACTCTCCCGAGCTGTGTTGAAACTAGCAGTAAATTGACACTAGTAACTCTCGTTCACTAATACCAATTTAATATCGAATAAATCTCTATTGAAAACCGTTATTCTTTAAATCGTTCAATTTAAAGTGACCACGTATGTGATTTAATCTCTCGATCTAAATCTTAAACATACAACATGAATTATTTGAGCGTATTACAATTTTATCTCTCGATCTCAATTGCAATTCACAAGTTCAATCAAAGGTAGCTAGGCTTTGATAGCATGGAGCATATAATTCATGAACAAATGATATTGATTTACTTAAACACAACCAAATCAAAGAATTAAACACAAAATCACTTAAAAGTGATAGAATAAACCAGATTAAATTCAAATAAAATTCAAATAGATGTTCAATCGTTTCTCAACCTCAAAAACATCAACTAAATATGAAAATCAAATTAATCTAGAGTTTAGAAATACGATAAACGTAGGAGGACTCCGTGCGTTGAATGATCTTTCTTCTCTCGCTTCCTTCCTTCCACTTCAAAGGATTCTTCGACCTTCTCTTATTCCGGGAGGATGAAAGGCGGCTAAGAATAATTTAGGTCTGATTATTCTTCAGAATATGGGGTCCAATTTTCGTGCCTCTTTTCCTTATTTATAGAGGAGGGGAGATATGGAATTGTTTCCATAAAATCAGACCAAATCAAGAGTTTTATTTTCTGAAAAATCTCCGTCTCGATCGATCGAGCCTTACGTCTCGATCGATCGAGCGTCTTCAACATCCGAGTCTTCAATTCTCTGCCTCTCTCGATCGATCGAGAAGGAAGTTCCGATCGATCGAGATTTCTTCTTCGTTTCTTTTTAACTCTCTGCCAGTGTCGATCGATCGAGATGATTTTTCCAATCGATCGAGAATTCAAATCCGTTGTTGGCCAGAACCTCTGCCTCGCTCGATCGATCGAGAAGCTTGTTCCGATCGATTGAGATTTCCAGAAATCAAAATCTTCATTTATTGGCTTGATTTTATCCGTTTTCTTCCTTGTAGCTCAATTCTTTCATATTCCACCTAGATTCCTGAAACAAGCAAATAAATACCAAAAAACATAACATCTTCACGGAATCTACACGAATATATAATCAAGACCTAAATACGCGTAATAACCAACCCCATCACCAAACCTAAATCTCAACTAAGAAACCAAGAGAGCTTGAATTCCCATGTTCCCACTATACAAACTCCCATAACCCTTGAGACATTAAACGTGAATAAAACAAAGACATATCTCGGTTGTGTAATCACTTCGAAACACCTTTAGACATTTCACATGATCGTCGATATCCTGGAATCTCAAGATGTAACACTAGAAATCAGCATTTTTTTGGGAAGCAACGCAAGCAATATCCTTTACTACTTAGTTTATTTTATTTTTGTTTTTATTTTTTGTTTTTATTATCTCTCAAGTTGACTATTTTATTATTTCCACTCTTCTCTTGCTAAGTACTCAGTTGGAGTGATACATCCCTACAACATTGGAGCTTTCCAAAAGCAAATCTTCCTCAACCCTCTTGCAAGTGTATTGATCAGGGAGTTCAATGTTTCCCTTTTGATTATTTTAAACATTGAGGACAATGTTTGATTTAAGTTTGGGAGAGTGACTTGCATGAATCATCCGATAATTATGAGCTAATTTTTTTATGAGATCAAACTTAGAAAAGAATGAATTATTTCAGTGACTATTCAATGAGGTTTGATCTCACTATGCATATGAACACAAATTTTGATGATTGTTAGACTTGTACATGAATATCATTTGTTGAGTTAGCATGCCAATCATGATGAATATATTGAGCACATTGGGTCATGATCTTTGTGGAATAGTGATAATCGTTGTGAACTCGATGATTTATCTTGAGCATTTTAGAATACCCTAGAACCTATTTGATAATACTTTGAGGCAAAATTTATAGTTACAAACTTGACTTGAAAATGATCTAGGCAGTCTTTGATATGTTCGAGCTTTTCAAGCCTACCACGATATATATTAATCTCTACTGTCTTATTTTGAGCCCAACTGAAAAAGAATGGAAATTAGCCACCATTCAACTTTTGTTGGTAAACTCATTATACCTACCCTTATGTGCCTAATGAAAAAAAATATTTCCTTACCCTAATGGTGTATAATGAATTTTATTCGATGCACGTGAACTATTATATCTTGATGAGCTTACTGAAAAATATTGATGAATGAGAAAATGAAAAGAAGAAAGGAACGAGCATTGAAAAAAATTATATAAATAAACCCAAAGTGGCCAAGGCTAGAAAATAATAGAATATAAGCTCAATATGTGTTAAAAAGTGAACTTACATGATTATACTATCTTCTTTGTGCTTATCCTATCTCTTTTTTGTAACCGACACCAAAGACCTAACATTACAAGCTTAAAAAGACCTTTTGATCCAAGTCTTGAGAGTAACTTAGTGGATAAGTGTTTTAAAAGTAGGTCTATGGGGTGATCAACGATAATCTTGACTTTGAGTTGATTAGCATGATTTGATCTTGAAGATATGAATAATGCTTGAGATTGACAATAACACACATATAATTTTTGATTTTGAGATGTGTTGCTTGATTTATGATAAAGCATGTCTTGTTCAACTTTTGAATTATGTAAGTGAGATTTCTGAGGGATAATACTAGTCATGAAATAATTTGTTTCAAGTATAAACTCTACCATTTTATTTTAATGCTTAATCGATTATGATGAAGTGATAATTTGGGGAGTTGATAAGTGCCATTTTTGCACTTCTTTTCTTATGTTTTCTCACTATATTTCACCATGATTTTTGAATGATTAACGCTTTTTGGTATCAATGTTGCATAGTTCAGGAATCATGGTTAAAGTACGAGAAAATGAAGAAATTGAGCTACATAACGATGAAAAAGGACTCAAATAAGCTTATATGGTGAAGCAATGACTCTTTTAAGAGTAAAACAATGATTCCTTTAACAGTTATAAAATGAGACATTTGCCAACTCCAACAAGTATTCTTTTAAGAGTTATACAAGGACACTTCATTTTCCTTCCCCTCCTCTATATACAATACATTGGACCAATATTTCAATCAACCACCATAATTCACCAACTTTGAACAAGCCAATGGGGAGATAGAAGAACACGATCGAGAAGGAAGCGAGAGAAGAAGCTAGAATCTACAAACGTAGTCGACGCCGAGAGTTTATTCTTGTCTTTTAATATTAGTTTTGCTTTGTTTTGATTTAAATATGATGAACTAAGTTAATTTATCGAGGCTAGGCAACCCTTTGTTTTGAACATATGATTTTGTTAGGATCGGTCCGGAGTGTTTAGAGGGGGGGGGTGAATGAACACTCCTTTTAAAATTTAATCCCTTGTGATTTCTTTTGGATTAGTGAAAGAAATCTGTTTCTTAATCAACTCTTTTATAGAACAGACCACTGAATGTATAAGTGCGGAACGGTCTGTTTTTGTATTTGTAAGAACGGCTCGATGGCTTGAATGAAAGAACGAGTGCAGAAAGATGAGACACAGGATATGTTTCTGGAAGTTCGAAGGTGGTGTAATCCTTCTACGTCTCCCCTTCTTCCAATTAAGGAAGGTTTCTACTAGAAGACTTTGATTTATACAATCCTGTTGTACAAACCCGATTCAGCTGGATTTACCTCACTACCAGACTGAAACTCCTAGTCACTCGATCTGTTCAGACACTCTCTGTCTGACAGTTACAATTTGTTTCTCACTTCTATTTTTCAATACAGAATACACAAGATGCGCACAGTGATCCTAAATGATCAAATATTACAATGTAATCGTGCTTAAGAGTAATTTCAGCTTGAGAGATTCTGAGCTTGAACGCTTGTGCTGTTTTTGATTGATTAGCGAGAGTCTTGTATTTATCTGTATTGTTGTTGCATCCTTTTATAGTTGCATGTACCGACATTATTTCCCTTAATGTGCAACTCTTGACTCTGCTTAATCTCTGAGTAAGCTACAGTCTTCTTCTTCAGGATACTTGCCGTTCTGGTTCATGCTTTCGGCGACTGTCAGGTAAGCTCTTCTTTGTCTTCTTACCTTTTATGGTAATCTTCAGTCTTTGGTCCTTTGTAGCATTAATTGCGACATTAAATGCTACAATAAATAACCGTTAATGATTCGGACTGAAGAACCACTCTTTATGCATCCTTGACTGCTCTGATCTGATAAAGATAGAGATCGATCTGAAGCTTCGATCTAGTCAGTCTGATATCTATCGACCCGGTCTGATATGTGATATGCCTTATCAGCTTGTTCTGTTTTGAGCTATCGATCTGGTCAGTCTGATTGCCCTCGATCCGGTCTGATATGCTTTGTCATCTTATCAGCTTGATCTGTTTTGGGCGATCGATCTAGTCAGTCTGATTTCTCTCGATCCGATCTGATATGTTTTGTCATCTTTAAAATCTCATCGATAAGGTTCGGAACTAACAGATTTGATGATTATTTATTTGATTGAATCCTTATAACTATCCACATATGTTTTATTGTTCTTCAAGTTTTTGAAGGTTTGGCCACATTTGAATGATTATTTTATTTTGATTAACTTGATCATACGATATTGCAATACGATATAGTAATTCTTGCCATGGGTTTTAGATTGAGGCGGACCAAGTAAAATCTAGCACACATGGGATAGCAATAGATTTACCAAAATCGAAGGCTATTAATTTTCACAAATCTTGATGTGGTATTGATTGTTCAATAAGGATACGAGAGTAGCTTATTGCAACATTAATATCACACTTGTTATAGCTTGACCATAATATAACAAATGCATTAGGAAAACTTGTTACTTTAGAAAATTTGGATATTCAATCGGGAATTGTAGGGGATTGTATTGGTGAGCGAAGTCTCGATAATCTTCTCTAAGTGGATTTTTCTCGTTAACTTTGATTACTTTGGTTGAATTATTAGTAGTTTAATTTAATTATTAGTTTAATTATTTAATTCAATTTCCTAGGTTAAATATAATATAAAGTATTTTATTTGGTACTTACAGTTAGTCCATGTGGGTCGACAACATGTTATTTATTTACTATACTAAAACTTGACACGTGCACTTGCGGTACATAATCGCGCTACACTAGAATTCACTGTTTAAATAAATCGCGATCATGAAGCACATATCAGAAACTGAGTAGAGGCAAATCCTCGGGATTATATGCCAATGTAAGATGTCATCAATGTGGCGAAATGTGACATATAAGAAATATTGTCGAGAGCTGAAAGTCAAAGGCAAGCATGAACCCGGTGATGAGTGAACAAACGCCATTGAAGAGTTCAACCATCAACATCGTTCACGAGCAAGAGCAAGAGTCCGCAAATTTGGCGACTCAAGGAACCAGCTGGGTGATTGATAGTGGAGCAACAGTCCACGTCACATCTCGCAGAGAAAACGTCATATCGTTATACACCAGGGGATTTTGGGGTGGTTATGATGTGCAACGAAGGACTATCCAAGATTGTCGGAAAATGAGATGTGTCTTGACTACCATGGAGCGCTCGACACTGGTCTTGAAAGACGTCAGACACATACCTAATATGCGTCTGAGTCTATTTCGAAAAACTAGATAAGGAAGGTTTATGCACCACCTTCCATGAAGGAGTATGCAAGATTCTTATAGGATCACCACTTGTGGCAGCGAAGGGGTTAAAGATGTCAAAATTGTACATAGTAAAATGAAAATCTTCTGAGGGCATAATTATGCAGCAGGAGAAAAGGACTCAATAGAGTCGTGGCACTGATGTCTTGGCACATAAGTGAAAATAATCTTACACGGCTTGTGAGTAAACAAGTTGTTAGTTCCGGACCTTATCGATGAGATTTTAAAGATGACAAAACAGTTCAGACCGGATCGATAGAAATCAGATTGACCAGATCGATCGGACTTAACAGAGCAAGATGGCAAAGCAGTTCAGACCGGATCGATAGAAATTAGGCATACCAGATCGATCGGACAAAACAGAGCAAACTGATAAAGAATATTACATATCAGACCGGATCGATGGATTCCAGACTGACTAGATCGATGCTTCAGATCGATCTCAACCTTTATCAGATCAGAGCAGTCAAGGATACATATAAGATGGCTTCTCAGTCCGAATCATCAACGGTTATTTATTGCAGCATTTAATGCTGCAATTAATGCTACAAAGGACCAAAGACTGAAGATTGCCATAATAGGTAAGAAGACAAAGAAGAGCTTACCTGACAGTCGCCGAAAGCATATACCAGAACGGCAAGTATCCTGAAGAAGAAGACTGTAGCTTTCTCAGAGTTTAAAAAGAGTCATAGTTGCACATTAAGGGAAACAATGCCGTTGCTACCTTCAACTATAAAAGGATGCAACAAATAGAAGAAAAAGACACTCTCGACTCTACAACTCACGCTGATCAATTGAAAAATATACTAGAAAGCAAAACAGCACACGCTTACAAAGTTCAGAAGCTTTCGAGCTGAAGTTATTTATTTAAGCGCAATTACTTTGTAACATTTGATCATTGTAGGATCACTGTGCGCATTGTGTATTGAAAAATAGAAGTGAGCAACATATTGTAACTGTCAGACAGAGTGTGTCTGAGCAGGTTGAGTGACTAGGAGTTTCAGACTGGTAGTGAGTAAATCCAGCCTGAATTGGGTTTGTACAACAGGATTGTATAAATCAAAGTCTTCTAGTATAAACCTTCCTTAATTGGAAGAAGGGGAGACGTAGAAGGATTACACCACCTTCGAACTTCCAGAAACATATCCTGTGTTTTATCATTCTGCACTTAGCCATCGAGCTGTTCTTACTTATACAAGAGCAGACTGTTTCCGCACTTACTTCTTAGTGGTCTGTTCTGTTCAAAGAGTTGATTAAGTAACAGATTTCTTTCACTAATCAGAAAGAATTCACAAGGGATAAATTTTGTAAGGAGTGTTCATTCACCCCCCCCCCCTCTAAACACTCCGGACCGATCCTAACAAGTGGTATCAGAGCAGGTCATCTTAATCAGCACAAAGACTACTAAGCTGATGGCATCATTCAACAAAATCCCCATGTTCTCAAAAGAAGATTATGATGACTGGAGAATCAGAATGCAAGCTCATCTAGCAGCTCAGGATGACGATATGTGGTTCGTCATCACTGAGGACCAATGAAGATCCTAAAAATAAATACAGCAGTCGCCACTACCAGTGGAGAACCACAAATGGTAGAAAAAGACAGATCCCTGTGGACGAATGAGGATAGAAAGAAGGCTAACCTCGATAATGTGGCCAAAGACATCTTGTTCAAAACTTTGGACAAAAACATGTTCAGCAAAATCAAAATGTGCTCTACTGCCAAAGAAATTTGGGAGAAGATAGCACAGCTATGTGAAGGCAACGACCAGACCAAAGAAAACAAGTTAACTGTGGCTCTTCAAAGATTTGAGAGCATAAAGATGAAAAGTGGTGAAACTCTAAATGAGTTTGATGAAAGAGTCACCAGCATCATAAATGAACTGAATGGTCTGGGGAAGGAATATTCTAACAGAGAAATCGCTCTGAAAGTAATGAGAGCTCTGCCAAAGGAATGGGATGTAAAGACCATTGCCATGAGGGAATCAAAGACCTTAACAAGGTTGAACTTCATGATCTGTTTGCAGATCTTAAGGCCTATGAGTTTGAACTAATAAGCAGAGGTGAAGCAGAGCCATTCATCTCTCAACCCAACAAGGCCCTGGCAGCCATCCCAGACCAGATCGCTTCAACATCAGACCGATCTGCTGAACAGATGAGTAACGATGCTATGTCATTATTTATAAAGAAATTCGGTAAATTTATGTCTAAAAATAAGAGGAACTTCAAACCCTCTCATCATTATAAATCAAGAAAAGATGATACTGTTAACGATCAGGCTTGCTACAATTGTGGTAAGACCGGACACTTTATTGCAGATTGCACCAGACCGAAGAAAGAAGAACGGAAAGAGAAGCATCGTGATGATAGAAAGAAGAAGCACCACAAAGACCGCAAGAATCATGGAAAATCCCAAAAAGTCCTAGTTGCTGAAGAAGGAAACAGCAAATGGGCTCAGACTGACTCCGATTCAGACAGCTCTGAATATTCTTCCAGCGAAAGCGAAGAAGAGGTTCAATGTCTGATGGCAGATGAAGAAATGAGTCAGACAGATGAGGTATTCGAATTTGAATCAAATGATTTTACACGAGAAGAGCTCATGTCCGCACTGCAAGACATGGCTAATGATTATAGGATCTTAGCTGAATCATTTGAGAAGAATAAAGCCAAAATCAGTACTCAAATGGATGAGCACAACAAACCAGCTGCTCTGAGCAGGGTGAGTGCAAAAATCTCCAGATCGAGCTGAAAAAGCTGAAAATCTCTTATGATCAGCTCCATGAAGAAAATAAGAGAATTAGCACACAAAATGCTAAGCTCTCACATATATTCAAAACATGGCCAAAATCCAGAACATCCTTGGAAGAATTACAAGAAGCTCAAAGAAATGTCGGTGATTTCACCGGCATAGGCTTTGACACCAAAAATTGCACCAAAGATGAATCTGAGCTGTTGCTGGTAAAGAATCAAGTCAAACAAATGACATTTGTCAAATCCAGCACAGTATATGAAACTGAAGCACCTAAGATTCAAACAGGAGTCTCTTACGTGAATCAAAATCTGAGAAAAGGAATTGGTTATGTCGACCAAGCCAACGATAAGGCACCAGCAAGATTTGCGTCTATCAGACCAAATCCAAAGGTGCAAGATCGAAGGCAAGGAAGACAATACAATTACTATAACTCAAAACCGATTCAACGAAGATATAGACTACCTCATGAAAATCAAAGGTTTTCACAGCGCACACATTATCACACACAACATCGAAACAGACCAGCACATAGCACACCCTACACACACAAGCCACTAAAGCTGATACAGGTGTGGGTTCCCAAAGGGCTAATCCGTTCTGGACCCAAATAGGATTGGGTACCAACAATAAATATGTGTGATGACAGGTACAGAAGAATCTCGCATCAGATTGGTACTTGGACAGCGGGTGTTCTCGTCACATGACTGGAAACATCAAGATGCTGTCTGAAGTCACAGAATGCACTGGACCCAAGATCATCTTCGGAGATAACTCAAAGGGTAAGACCGTGGGCAAGGGTAAGATTGTCCATGGTAACATTATTATCAATGATGTGCTGTTAGTTGAAAATCTGTGCTATAATCTGATTAGTATCAGTCAACTCTGTGATAATGGTTATGCTGTAGAATTTCACAAACACACTTGCACTGTTAAATCATCAGACGGTATAACCATGCTCGTAGGAATCAGGAATGGAAACACATATAAGATTAACTGGAATCATGCTCAACCTGATAATCCTACTTGCTTCATCGCTAACAATGATAATAAACACTGGCTATGGCATAAGCACTTGAATCATATCAACTTTAAGACCATTGCTAGCCTGTGTAAACATGATTTAGTTATCGGTCTGCCCAAGATCGATTTTGCTAAGGATAAGATCTGCGAAGCTTGCCAAATGGGCAAACAGATCAGATCATCCTTCAAAAACAAGAATGCCAAATCCTCCTCCCGCTGTTTAGAATTACTGCATATGGACTTGTTTGGTCCTATACCAATAACAAGTTTAGGGGGAATGCGGTATACTCTTGTTGTTATTGATGATTACTCACGCTTTACATGGACTATATTTTTAAGCAGTAAAGATCAGACCGGTCCGAAGTTGATCAAGCTGCTGAAACGCACTCAGAACGAGAAATCATCCAGCATAGACAGGATTCGAAGTGACAAAGGCACTGAGTTTTCAAATCAAAATATTGAATCCTTTCTAGAAGATCATGGAATCAAGCATGAGTTTTCAGCCGCCAGAACTCCTCAACAGAATGGAGTGCAGAACGAAGAAACAGAACGCTCAAGGAAGCAGCAAGAACAATGCTTGCTGATTCTGGAATCTCTCAAAAGTTCTGGGCAGAAGCTGTAAATACTGCTTGCTACACTCAAAACCGATCTATGATTAACAAGAAGCTGAATCTCACTCCATATGAAATATGGACTGGTAACAGACCATCTGTTTCTCACTTTCATGTATTTGGCTGTAAATGCTTCGTTCACAACAATGGTAAGAGTCATCTTACAGCATTTGAAGCTAAGTCAGATAATGGTATATTCTTAGGATATTCATCAATTAGCAAAGCTTATCGAGTTTTTAATAATCGAACTTTAACTGTAGAAGAATCTGTTCATATAGTTTTTGATGAATCATTATGTGTTGAGGGCAACAAAGATTCAATTCAAAATCAGATGGAAAATATCCATCTCGAAACTAACAGTGATGATGAGATTGTAGCTAACAGGTCAAGAGACAATCCACCAGAACCAGAAGTACCAGACAGACCGGATCAGGCCATTGAAGCTTCTTCAGATCGAGCTGATCCGGATGCTCCTGACTCAAATATTAAAGTAGATGCAGATCATGCTGCTACTGTTCATCCGGCCGAACCAGATAATCCAGAGTCAAGCTATCGATGGACTAAGAAGCATCCACCTAATCTAGTGATTGGTAGTCCTTCTGCACCGATCAGAACCAGATGACAGATGATGGATGAGTTCACTCATGCTGCTTTCATCTCAACTCTGGAACCCAAGAAGATCGATGAAGCTCTGACTGACTTCAACTGGATTAAAGCAATGCAAGAAGAGCTTAAACAATTCGAACAAAATCAAGTTTGGAGTCTAACCCCCAGACCAAGCGATCTGCCTGCTATTGGAACCAGATGGGTTTTCAGAAATAAGCTAGACGCAGATGGAACTGTGGTTAGAAACAAAGCCAGACTGGTGGCACAGGGATTCAGACAAGAAGAAGGAATCGACTTCGATGAATCATTTGCACCAGTCGCCAGACTTGAAGCTATCCGAATATTTCTTGCATATGCTGCATTTAAAGACTTCAAAGTGTATCAGATGGACGTTAAGAGCACCTTTCTTAATGGAAAGCTTCAGGAAGAAGTCTACATTGAGCAACCACCTGGATTTCAGAACCATTCGTATCCCAATCATGTATACCTACTGAATAAAGCAGTGTATGGTCTGAAACAAGCTCCAAGAGCCTGGTATGACACTCTATCTCAATTTCTGCTGAACCATGATTTCCAGATCGGCTCAGTAGATAAAACTCTCTTTAAATTCATTAAGGGGGAACATACCCTATTAGTTCAGATTTATGCTGATGACATATCTTTGGGTCAACTAACCCCAAATTGTGCGAGAAATTTTCTAAGTTAATGCAGGGACAGTTCGAGATGAGCATGATGGGAGAATTGTCATTCTTTCTGGGTCTCCAAGTAAAACAGCTCAACAATGGCATTTTCATCAATCAGACCAAGTATACCAAAGAGCTCCTCAAGAGATTTGGAATGGAAACATGCTCAACTGCATCAACTCCAATGAGTCCAACAATCAAGTTAGACAAAGATGAAGGGGGAACGGCAGTTGAAGTAACCATGTATAGAGGACTAATCGGATCGCTATTGTATCTTACAGCGAGCCGGCCCGATATTATGTTTTCAGTCTGTATGTGCGCCAGATTTCAGTCAGAACCAAAGCAATCACATTTTATTGCTGCCAAGCGTATTCTGAAATATTTAAAAGGATCTCAGAACGTTGGTCTTTGGTACTCCAAAGATTCAAAATTCAGCTTGATCGGGTATTCAGACGCAGACTACGCTGGGTGTAAGATCGATCGTAAAAGCACCAGTGGAACATGTCAATTTCTAGGTGAAAGATTGATCTCTTGGTTCAGTAAGAAGCAGACATCGATTGCCACATCCACAGCTGAAGCAGAATACCTAGCCGCTGGAAGCTGTTGCGCTCAAATGCTCTGGATTCAACACCAGCTCAAAGACTATGGCATTCAAGCTGTTGACTCTCCGATATTTTGCGACAACACAAGTGCAATCGCTATAACGTATAATCCAGTTTTGCACTCTCGAACAAAGCACATTGATATTCGACATCATTTTATTCGAGATCATGTTGGCAAAAAGGAAATTCGGATCGAACACATTTCAACAGAGCAGCAAGCAGCAGACATCTTCACCAAACCACTTCCTGAGGCTAAGTTTAATTATTTCCGTCAAATTCTTGGTTTAATTGACTTATCTTAATTAGTTTAGATGTTTTTATTCTTTTCGCACTTGAAGATTTTTGTCACTACAGATCGATAATACAATGTTCAGAAAGACACAGACCGGTCCGAACTTTCAGACCGCTCCTTGTCAGTCTGATTTTATCCTATGATCTGATTGGACAATAATTTATTTTAAAACAAAAACAGCCCGGACTGATTAACCATCTTAACTAGTTGTACTTTAACCGCCTTATCTTTCTTTATCCTGACCGTTTATTTTGAATTATTTAATTTTCAGTCTTGGAGATAAAGACACGTGTCTTCTCTCTCCTATTTAGCGGGCTGAACATTTCATACTTATTCACTTTTTACAATTTACCGCTGTCTACTTTCTTACTCTCTCACTCTCTACTACTCTTCGCATTTTCTTTAAACTCCATTCATATGGCTACCATCACTCATAACTCACTCTCCGTTGAGTTTGATGACATTTACAGGGCAGAAGATGCTGCGATGGTGTCCATTTTTAGAGCCCTGGAATCATCTGGTTTAAGGAACTTTTTGGAGTGCGGAACAGTTGTTTATGAACCAGAAATCCGCGAGCTGTTCGCCAACGCCGTCTCCCGGAAGTCATCCATCTCTACAACTGTCAAGGGCAAATCTTTCGAGATCTCGCCAACGACAATGGCCAAGACCTTTGGCCTCCCCAGTTCCGGACTGACAGAGTTCGGACAGACTCCTCCGGCGTCTCTCTTAGATCTTCAGGGGAAGATTTCTATTTCTGGCCACCGATTGCAACCCTCATTTAAGAAGAAGGAAATGCTCTTCCATTTCCAGGTGCTGTGCGAAGTGGTAGCCAAGCCACTTTTGGGTAAAGCAGGAAGCTTCGATGCTGTAACCGCCGAAAAGTTCAGGGCTATGGCAGCTATTGTATCCGGCCAGAAGATAAACTGGTCCATGATTTTGTTTGGAGTACTGCTGGAAACGGTGATTGCATCCAAGCACGCCGTATGCTTTGCTGTTCCTCTCAGCAAGCTCTTGGAGTCCTTAGGCCTCGAGCTGAGCAAGCCGTCTGCTCTCCGCCCCTTTAAAGTCCTTAACTCCAAAGGGCTTGCACTACTAAAGTCCAAGGGTGTTCCGCATACTCCTACTACTCTGGCTGCAGTTAAGGTTGAGCAGGACGAGGAACCAGTTGCTGTGCGCAAACCTCGGGTCAAACGGAAGCTGACCATTCAGACTGACTCAGAAGAAACCCAGTCTGCTCACTCATCACCAACCAAGCCACTTCCCAAAAAGCCCCGAACCCAGATTACCAAACCAACCAGACATCTACCTCCACCCATACTGCCACCCACTAAAGCAACCCCTGCACCTCAACCCTCCACTCAGCTTTCACAAGCTTCAACCCCTGCACCCAAAGTCACCCTTAGAATTCCCTCTGCCAATCCAGTGGTCAAAGGGATAGTTATCACTGAGTTGGGTGACTATACCCAATCAGGGATTAAGTCCCCTTCCTCCACCGGCAAGGGAAAAGCCATTCTCACCGAACCCCTCTCTTCTAAACCTAAATCTGCAGCACAGACTGCCATCGACATCGCTATGGAGGATGTTGATGAGAAGCTAAATGAACTCCTTGTGGTCTTTGATGAATATGTCCAGTACCGGACTATCAACCACATTGAGTTGTTCTATGGTAAGTTGCACAGATTGAAGAAGATGGAAGATGAAGTTCTGAAAGGAACCGAAACTGATGATGTTCGACTTGCGGTGCAGCGCAGAGAGTTATTTACGGCAAAACACAGATTCAGACTGGCCAATCTGCTTCTCACTGCCAAAAAGAATAACTTCGATCCGCTTGCTCCAACTGCCAGAGATGATGGGGCTGTGATTGCTCAACTCGAGATGGATGTGCATGCTCTATCCTTAGCTGTCCGTTTTCAACGACAGATGCTAGGTATCTCCACTCCAGCCACAAGCCCGGATCATCCTTCTGCAAGCAAGACTCTGGCAGAACCATTTATCGAGGTTATTCCTTCTGCTGAAGCAAAACAGACAGAAGATCAGCCTGCAGAACTCGTACCAGAACAGACAGCGGAGCAGCCATTGCTTAATGCTCCGTCTGCAACAGATGATGAACCAATGAATGTTCTGTTGGACTCTCCGACAACATCTATTCCATTGAAGTCATCAGCCTCCCATGCACAACCCAGTCCAGCTGAAGCATGTGCAACAACTGAAGTACCAGACCTCATCGATCCGGATTTGGTGGTATCTACAGTGGTTGCAGCTCTCCAAGTTGAGGAACCTTCCAGTCCCCACTCTCCTCCGGGACCATCAGATGAAGATTTGGCCTTCATTCACAGTTTTTCTTCGGATCTGGTCACTCTGATCCGATCCGAAAGTCATCACGCTGCCACTTCTTCCATCGTGCCGTTTACTGAAGAAGATGACCCTGCTATGTCCTCATCAGATCACTCTCCCAGCCAGCTATCTGATGCACCTCCATCCCTGGCACGGACTATCCAGCACTTTTCTGATAACTGTCTGTCTTTAACTCAACGAATTCTAGAAGTTCATCAAAGTCAAAGAGTCACAACCTTGGACTTTGATTCTTTCAAAGAGAAGATGACTGCCAGTATCGGAAGCCTTCAGCGCGGCATCAACGATCTGTTTTCTCAACAAGCCTCCTACAAGAACAGTCTGAGGAAAGAGCAGGTCGAGTTAGCCACTGAAGTCAGAGCATCTGTTACTAATTCCCTCCGCGCTCAAGACGTTCGTCTTGACGCTATCAGCGCGCAGCTAGCCCAAGTTGTTGAATTTCTTCAAGAGATTGCTGCTGACAAAAAGGGGGAAAAGAAGACAGACTTCAAGCCGCCTCCAAGCTCAAGAAGATAGCAGTCTAAGTTGTTTAACTTGTCAGACTGTCTGTATTTAGGATTTCTTGGTGATCAATAAAATTCTTCTTTCGATTAAGTCCTTGTTCATTTATTTTGAACTATAATAAAGGCTTAAAAATAAGAAGATTTAATCAATCCAACTTAATGATGTTCATTTATTTTGAACAAAGAAGTAATCGATCCGAAAGCATTCGCTTCAGAGCTCTTATCAAGACTGGTTAAAAAGACTTAGAAGCTAGGTTTTGTCATCATCAAAAAGGGGGAATTTGTTAGTTCCGGACCTTATCGATGAGATTTTAAAGATGACAAAACAGTTCAGACCGGATCGATAGAAATCAGATTGACCAGATCGATCGGACTTAATAGAGCAAGATGGCAAAGCAGTTCAGACCGGATCGATAGAAATTAGGCATACCAGATCGATCGGACAAAACAGAGCAAACTGATAAAGAATATTACATATCAGACCGGATCGATGGATTCCAGACTGACTAGATCGATGCTTCAGATCGATCTCAACCTTTATCAGATCAGAGCAGTCAAGGATACATATAAGATGGCTTCTCAGTCCGAATCATCAACGGTTATTTATTGCAGCATTTAATGCTGCAATTAATGCTACAAAGGACCAAAGACTGAAGATTGCCATAATAGGTAAGAAGACAAAGAAGAGCTTACCTGACAGTCGCCGAAAGCATATACCAGAACGGCAAGTATTCTGAAGAAGAAGACTGTAGCTTTCTCAGAGTTTAAAAAGAGTCATAGTTGCACATTAAGGGAAACAATGCCGTTGCTACCTTCAACTATAAAAGGATGCAACAAATAGAAGAAAAAGACACTCTCGACTCTACAACTCAGGCTGATCAATTGAAAAATATACTAGAAAGCAAAACAGCACACGCTTACAAAGTTCAGAAGCTTTCGAGCTGAAGTTATTTATTTAAGCGCAATTACTTTGTAACATTTGATCATTGTAGGATCACTGTGCGCATTGTGTATTGAAAAATAGAAGTGAGCAACATATTGTAACTGTCAGACAGAGTGTGTCTGAGCAGGTTGAGTGACTAGGAGTTTCAGACTGGTAGTGAGGTAAATCCAGCCTGAATCGGGTTTGTACAACAGGATTGTATAAATCAAAGTCTTCTAGTATAAACCTTCCTTAATTGGAAGAAGGGGAGACGTAGAAGGATTACACCACCTTCGAACTTCCAGAAACATATCCTGTGTTTTATCATTCTGCACTTAGCCATCGAGCTGTTCTTACTTATACAAGAGCAGACTGTTTCCGCACTTACTTCTTAGTGGTCTGTTCTGTTCAAAGAGTTGATTAAGTAACAGATTTCTTTCACTAAACAGAAAGAATTCACAAGGGATAAATTTTGTAAGGAGTGTTCATTCACCCCCCCTCTAAATACTCCGGACCGATCCTAACACAAGTTCTGCCCGGTATGAAGCAAGTTCATATGAAACACTTCACAATTGCTTGGCCGGAAAACAGAACAGGTTATCATTCAAAGGTTCACCTCCTAGCAGAGCCGAGAAAATTTTAAATCTGGTGCACTCGTCTATGTGGATCGATGATAGTATCACTCGAGGTTCGAGATATTGGGTAATATTCATCGATGATCATTCCCGAAAGATTTGGGTGTGAACACTAAAAATAAAGGACCAAGTAGCGGAAACATTCAACATGTCTCTAAACTTGTTGAACAGCAAATATACATAAAGCTTAATGTATTCAAATAGATAACGGGGGAGAATACATTGTATTCTTTGACGAGATATGTAAAAAGAAAGGAATCGGACACCAAATGACACCGCCAAAAACACCACAGCTCAATGGATTAGCTTAAATGATGAACAACAGAACCTTGGCAGAAAGAGTCAGGAGTATGATATCACATGTAAAACTGTTAGGACTTTTGGGGTGTGGTCGTGTGCAGCTGCATATGTGTTAAACCGCTCACCATGTGTCCCTCTCAATTATAATGTTTCGGAGTAGATGTGGCAAGGAAAAGAAGTTTCCTATGATCATTTGTGGGTATTTGGACATGTTGCTTATTTTCATATACCGAAGGATGAAAGACAGAAGTTGGATACCAAAACGTGAAATTGCATATTTATAGGCTATGGCGATGATAAACTTGGTTAAAAATTTTACAATATAGATCTCAAAAAGCCTATAAAAAGTCATGATGCCATATTTCAGGAGGATGAATTCTTGGAGAATGCTAGAGAGGATAATTGTCGATCTGAAGAAAATCTTGAATGGTGGCCTTCAATGGTAATCCCACAAACAGTTGAAATGAAGAAGTGCAGAACGATAATGAGGAAGTTCCACTAGATGATTAGGTCTATGTTCATAGTGAACCATCAGCAGAAGGTTCTCATACCACATGTTCTGGAAGAGTAGTGCGATCCTCAAACATATATTCCCCGGATGAATAAATCTTGCTAACTGACGGGGAAGAACCAGATAGCTTCGATGAAGATATGACTGGTGAACACACGGATAAGTGGATGGAGGCCATGCAATATGAAATACAATCCTTGCATGATAGTGATACATTTGAGCTGGTGAAGTTTCCAAAAGGCGAGAAAGCTTTGAAATATAAGTGGGTGTTCAAGTTGAAGCATGAAGAGCATAATAGTCAACCAAAATTCAAAGCTAGGATCGTCGTCAAATGTTTCAGCCAGAAACAAGGAGTCGACTTTGACGAGATTTTATCACATGTGGTGAAGATGACATCCATCAGGATTGTGCGGGGGTTAGCAGCATAGCTCGATCTTGAAGTAGAATAAATGGATGTTAAGAAGGAGATTTGGAGGAAATTTACATGGGGCAATCGAGGGTTTTGTAGAGAATGGGAAAGAGGACATTGTGTGCAGACTAAAGAAGAGTCAGTACGGTCTCAAACAAGCAGCAATGCAATGGTACAAGAAGTTTGAATCTGTAATAACGCAAAATTTGATGCATGAAGCCTACTGCAGACCATTGTGTGTTTGTCAGAAAAACATCTGATGATGATTTGATGGTGCTTCTGCTTTATGTAGAAGATATGTTGATTGTTGACAAAGATGATTCTGAAATCAAAGGCCTAAAGAATCAACTAAGCAAGATCTTTGAAATGAAGGATTTGGGGCCAGCAAAAAGAATTCTTGGCATGGAAATCCAGCAAGATAGGTATGTCAAGAAGACCTGGTTGTCGCATGAGAACTATATTGAGAAGGTGCTTCAGATATTCAACTTGGACCAGGTAAAAGCGGTTGGATGTCCTCTTGCCAGCAACTTCAAGTTGAATTTATAGCAAACTCCTTCTACGGAGGACGAGGAAAAAGAGATGGCAAGTGTTACATATGCCTCAGCAGTTGGAAGCTTGATGTATGCCATGGCATGTAATTGGTCAGATTTAGCTCACTCTGTTGGTGTAGTGAGTAGATTCCTTTCAAAATCGGGAAAGGAACATTTGGCTGCATTAAAATGGATATTAAGAGATCTACTGGGAATCTCTAAATACAGACTGGGCTTTGGAGGATCTAGGCTTGAGCTGGTAGGCTATATAGATACGGACATGGCTGGAGATGTTGATTCTCGAAATTCGACATCAGGGTACCTCATTACATTTGCAGGAGGAAATGTGTCGTGGCAGGCAAAATTGCAAAGTGTGTAGCATTGTCAACCACTGAAGCAGAGTTTATTGCAGCAACTGAGGCATGTAAGGAGTTGTTATGGATGAATGGGTATTTAGGAAAATTAAGCTTTGTACAAGATCAGTACAAGTTGTTCTGTGACTGATCCATACAGATGAAAATGAATTTGATATGATGATCAAGACATTGCCGAAGTGGAAGTTGGGAGACCGTAGAGCAATTGGAGGTTTGGTCAAATTCACAAAATGAGCTTGATGGGAGAATTGTTAATGATCAAGCACACATACTTTGAATTCAACATACAACTTTGACAAATAATTATCACATGTTTTGTGTTGTTAGTCAAATTTGATGGGTTTAATTATGAAGCAACGAGGTATTAGTTTTTTGTTTTTCCCCCACCTATAAATATTCACCCATTTTCATTCTAAAATCATCCGAAAAACACAAATCTTTTATTTTTCTACAAATAAAAGTGTTGATGTAAAAGTGAGATTGGGTGCTAGAATTTCTTAAGGAGATTTTATCATTGGAAATAATAGGATTAGTGGAAAGAAAGTGGGCATTAAAATTAGAGTATTCTGAGTGAAATGATTTGTATTCTCATTTCTATTATCTTCTTTGTTACCAATATATAAGTAATCTTCTTGGGGATTCTTGAGTTGACGTAGCCCGATATTGGGATGAACCATTATCAATCTTGATGTTCATCTTGTTTAATTGTTGATTATGTATTTGTGATATCTATAGTGTAATTACCTCAATTAAATGTTGATTTTCCTCATACCCCAACAATTACACGATTGTGTTAAAACGATTGCTTGCATTTTTTCTCTTAGAAAGTCAAGATTTATCCATCAATCATAAGTATTTAAAATATATTATCTATCACACCTAAATATTTTATATTGCAAAATACAGAAAATTATTCTAAAACTATGATATCTGACTTAAAAAAATACAAACATCTTAAACTTTTTAGGTTTCCTTGATCTTGTGGTTTTGATATAGGTCAAGCTTGTGTTCTATTTTATGCTACCTTACATAGTTTTTTTTTTTTTAATCCTTTTGCTTTAATTATTTTGTGTATTTTGTTGAATCATCATCAATTGCGATATATTTAGATTTAATATGTTTTTTTTTTACACAATATTTTTTATTAACGAATAATTTCACATAAAAATAATTATGATTTGTATTTAATTTAGTAGCATCAATTGTATTTATTTATTTGTCTTTTTTTAATACCAGGATTTATTTATTAGATTTGCTTGGTAAGAATTTTAATGAGACCCAATTTGACCTAGAGAAAAGTAAATTGGGCCTCAAGTATCGGCCCATTTCAAATGTACTTTGATTTTTAATCGTACTATATAATCTACATTTCTCAGAGAGGCCCATAAAATCAACAACCATTGGCCCATCTAGATATATACAAGCCATTTCATTTTAGTTCCAATTTTAATGCGGTAAGGTCCACTTTCATTCATGTTGACGTCTATATTAGCCATGTTAGGATTTTAGCAGTGTATATTTGGGCAGGGGCGTAACCAAAATTTTAAAATTAAGTGGGCAAAAATATATATTTTCTGATTGGCAAAATATAATTTTTTTTTATTTTAAATTTTTTTATTATAAAATTAATTATTCAAGAGATAACGTCATATTATCTTAAAAAATTATGTCGGGCAAAAGCCATGTTTTGCCCAAGGTAAGATACGCCTCTGGCGATTGGGACTATCATCCTCGAATTTTTTTAAACTTTCATTCGCAATTTCTTTATAATACAATTTTCCCCGAAAATATATCTTTAGTGTTGTCGACCCAATGTGAGCACAAATTACACAATCCAAGGCTCCAAATGGCCAAGCCAAAGATTTTAGGCAAATATGTTGTTCATGGTGAAAAATTGGTATAATTTGAACCATCCCATCAAAAATTGTTCTATTAAAAAATAAATGGGATAAGTGCCAAAATGAGGAGTTTTTATAAACATCTCACAAAATATATTTTTTAAAATATATAAAGTTAAAAAATGGGAATGGCATATAAAAGTGGTGTAACTTTTCAAATAATTTTAGGTAATTGAGCTGGACGGAAATCACAACAACAATGACTTTATCCAAATTTGATTTGGATATTGTGGGTCCAGGTAAAAATAAACCCACATATCCAGAACAAATTTGGACACTTAGATGTAGTATATGGGCATCACATTCAAGCTAGCATCTCAATACGTGTGCGGGGTTCTGGGGCACACATACTAATAAAAGGGGCCAAACAAAAGCATATTAAAACATTAGAATTCTAATTTATATTCATTAAATACGTAATATTTTTTTTATAAAAAAAGGTATCGTATTGATAAAATTATCTTACGCATAACATGACAAAACCCCATCAAAATTCAGAAATACCAAAGGGGTGATGTGATACATCCGGGCAAAACCGGATTGATTGTCAATTAGTCCCATTAATAGGATGGCTCGAGTTCAAACCTCGTAAAACTCAATTCTCTTCCCCCTTTGATCCAAAAAAAAAAAAGAGGGTGATGCCAAATAATGCATGTCATATAACATGTAAACTATGGGCTCAGATGCTCCCTAACATTTAATTCACAGTCGAAGTGAGCTGTGAGCCTGTGACTCATTGATTGAGTTGTTGCATTTATTATTTTATTAATTTGTTTATTATTATTATTGTTATCATAGAACAAAAAGGAGAGACAGGCTTGTAATGCCCATTATGATTGCAGGTCCGAGAGGACACTTCGAAGAACCTAATTTTGTGTGCACTCTTTGGATACAATAATTTGGGTTGGGCCACTTTTCTTCCGTAATAATTGTAACCCGAAGGTCTCGTGTTTGAGTTTTCGTCCCTCCCCTCCAAATAGTTGTAATAACTGCTCAAAAAAATATGATATTTAGATTGTTATATTGTTTAAAAAGTTTAAGTAGCAATATTACTACTAATCGTATCTTTAGGTAAAATGACAAACAAAATACAACAGTTACAAGTTGGTATAATTATTTAACAAACAAAATAATATATTCGATCTTACCATTTAATCCATGATCAATCAAACATTCTTTAATGAAAAAGGAAAAATCCAACTCTACATTATTGAAACCAATCTAAGAATTTGCATCCAAAGCTGGGGGATGACACATTGATAAAAACTTGATCTCATGTATTTTGAGGGTTAAAACTAAAAGTTTTAAAAAGATAGTAAGCCTAATTTGGATTTTTGTGATTAAGAGATAATCGACATCCATCACCTCAAGGGTGAAGCCAATAGGAGTACGCATTCCCAATTTTATATTTTTTTGAAAATTTATGTTTTACCACCTAATTTTTTTTAAAACAAATTTACCACTGAATTAAAATCCCGACTCTGCTCATGCATGGGTCCATTTCTACTTCATTGTAATACTTGATTTAATATGTCGAGACACATTCCCATCTTTTTACCGAAATTTCTGATTAAGCAAACAATAACAAAAAACTTTCAATGTTTGAGTATGTTTTAAAGAAGAAGTAATGAGATTTTTATAAAGAGAAGCTAATTATTTAGAAGAAATAATATTTAATTAAAAAAAATTTGTAGGAGCCCATTTGAAGTTGAAAGTGTGGCCACAAAATCAAAATAATTGATGCCAATTTCGTCTCTTCTTCGATGCGCCGACGCAGTAATGTACTTGGTCGTGCTGGGCACAGCTCGCTGCTCTCTTCTCCTCCATTCACTCTCAACTCGTGAACAATTTAAGATGGATATATCAGTCAGAAAAAAGAATTATTGGTAAGGCATACCCCATTCAGTGATATCAGTAATAATTGCCTTCATCGATGATACCAATTCTCAACATGATGATGTAATTGGAGGTGGGAACAAGCAAAACGATGGGGACAAATTAGGGGTGCTATCGGAACGGTTCCAACCGGTTCTGGTGCACCCTTACCAGGAGTCAGATCAAACCAGATTAGTTCCGGCATGTGTGGACCGTATTAGAGAATAAGGGGGGTGTATTGGTTATAGACTTTTATTGACTTTTAATGACTTTTATGGAGTTTAAAAGTCTAGAGGTATTCAATCCAGACTTTTATATACTCTACAAAAGTCTAATGGTATTCAAGACAGACTTTCGTAGAGTTTTAAAAAGTCAGGTGGTATTCAAACTTGAATTTTTACAACTCTATAAAAGTCTATAGGTATCCAAAATCTCATAGACTTTTAATGACTCTGTTGAAATCTTTAGGTACAAACTTTGATGCCCCATGTACATCCCAAAAAAGTTAAAAATTCTCCACCACTCATAGTAAAGATTTGGAATGACTTTTAATTCATAATTATCATCATCTCTCTTTACTCTTTGCTATTTTCATTTCCGACACGACCACCTCCTCATTGGCTTTTTCTCCACTGTTTTCTACATGCACCCTTTCTTTACTTCCTAATGTGCGGCTCTTTCTTCAATTATTGTTTTTTTACATCTTATTTTTTATCCAATATAATAATATTTACACAAGTATTTTGATAAAATAGCAAGTTAATGTGCTCAATTGTATATTAGATGATAGATTTTTAAAACGATTGTATGAGTCTATATCTATAAACAATTATGATAAATATTTTTGTAACAAAAGATATTTATAACTATATAAATTATCATGTTTAATTTAAAAAGTATGTTTTAAGAATTTTTATAGTAGTCAACTATCATCAAAAAATATTTTAAGTTTATAAAATGTTATTTAATAGAAAACTTTCGTTTTATTATATATTTCAATTATATAGCAACATTAACTGAATCTTCAAGGTCGTCATCTTGAAGATGCCAAAAATTTGTTCAATATTTGTCATGCAAAAGAATTGAATATGTATTTTTCACATTTTTTACTGTTAAATAAGTAAAATGTGTTTACATTAATAGTAAAAAATATTATATGTTGAAGAAATTATTTATGTTCAATTGTTAGTTCAAATAAATCAATTATAAGTTATAAAACTATAGAGTCTATAAAATTCTTTTGATAATTCCGTGTAATTCTATAAAAGTTATTATAAATCTATCAATTTCATAAAAGTTCATAATTTAAAAAGTCATTAAAAGTCGATAAAGTCCATAGAAATCTATTGAAAAAGTCTACGAGACTCTATACAAATATTTTTATAACTCCATGGAATTCTACAAAAGTCAATAAAAGTCTATCAACTACATAAAAGTCAATCATTTAAAAAGTCATTAAAAGTCAATAAAAGTCTACATTGAATACACCCCCCTAAATAGTTGTTCAATCTCTTCATAAGCTCGGGCTTTTAGATGAGACTGTAATTATTTATGGTATCAGAGCATCTGGCTAACGTCAAGGTCCTGAGTTACAAAACTCACAAACAACAAGTCCACAAACATTAAATATTCAATTGATGAGACTCCCAAAAAATATAAACAAATCAGCCCACGAGTGAGGGGATGCTAGAGAATAAATAATAAATTGTTCAATCTATCTATAAGCTTAGGCTTTTAGATGAGACGACAATTCTTTAACTAGTACCTATCTGGTCATTTGTTAAGCGTTTGACACTTTTTTTATTTTGTTTGTTTTAAATTTTTCCCTTTGGTTCAGAATAACTGAATTGGTGGTCAACTGATATCGATCCATTATAAATGTGAATCGATTCCAGTTTCAAATCAGTTGGCACGATTCCGATTTTGTGCCTGGTTGAAACTCATGTTCCAAACCGGTTCTAGGCCAACGAATCGTTAAGCACCATCAGGACAAATGGACATTACCTAGTTCATGATCAAAAAATTTCTTAATGTGACAGCTCATTATTATTTTTATATATTTCTACCAAATGGCATTTAATTCTTGGTAGAGATGCTAATGTCACCGTCGAAAATATTGGTACGAGATCTAAAGTCATTGTCTCCCAAGTTAAGGCCTACCACAAATATATATCTAACTACAAATTAATTGTAGGAATATTACTTCTTATTAATGTTTGAATTCTATCTTGTATAATCTTATTTTGATGGCACGACGTTGGAACACATCAACAATATTTGGGATCAACTTTTTTTGGAGCTGAATGATTTGAGGAGATTTGGATTAGTTCAGGTTATGATAATGATCTTGTGCTGGTACTGTGATTCTTGTTACCATCTCACCTTTTAGCTCGTTTTTAATATATTTGCAGTGGTTTTCGATTGTAGTATCGTGTATTGGCCGATAGTGACTGGTTTTAATTGTCCTTATTGTTCTATTAACATAGTACATGTTCTTGTTCAAAAAAAATGTAACAATATTTGGGGTCATGTCAGCAATGTATATTACCAATCATCAATGTTCAAAGCTATGACGAAAAAATGGGGCTAAAAATCTAGAAAATTAAATTATTGCACTAAAATCAATTTGACTAACTAAAGTACTAAAATCATATTTTTGCCAACTTATAGGACAATTTGTTAAATTTTCCACCGTATGGTTTATTATTTTATGTTGAAGCTAAAAAGGTAAAAAAAAAACAGCTTACAATAATATTATTTTATATATATAATAATGATATACATTGTCACATAAACTACAAGCCCTATAAATAAACTATAAAAGAAATAACATTATTTTTTCTAACTCTATAAATATATAAAATGATACTTCTCATTGGACTCAGACTCTTTCTTGTCTTTATTACATAATGATGCTTTTGCCCATTTTGCTGGGATTAAGCAAGAGATTTTCAGGTCGTTAGAACTCTACAATTTCCAAATTTAGTGTGCAATTTCCTTTAATGGATCGGTATCGAACCGGGATCACTCGAAAATAACAGAGAATAAATTAACTTGGGACTATGGTGCCAATGTAGCCGAATCCAGCGATGGTGAAGGTGATGACTTGAAGGAATAAGTATATGAAATAGCAGTTCTTTCCATAAAGGAAGTCGTAACATCCGCAGATGAAAAGAAACACCGCGAACCCTAGCTCGTGCACTTGTATTCTGGATAAAACGAAATAACGAATTAATAAATATACATATATATATCCATGGTACTAAATATATAGAAAAAATTACAGATATCTGTCTTGTAGAAAAGATTTATTACAATTGACCTATATATGAACAATAACGGATGAACCTTTGTAGAATAATTGCATTATTTACTCTCTTTTCCCACCAAAAGTTCATTTTGGGAGCTTAACAAGTGCTAATCATCTAGATTCTTCTAATTTCTTGGTGCCTTCAAACCTTAATGTTGACCAAATCCTAGGTTGATCATTTTCGGTCTAAGAAATAAACCCTTCACCGAGGTGTCTATACTACATTGGGAGAAACAATCTAATTTAGTAATCACTATTAGATTTACCTGAAAATGTATGGGTCCTATATTTTAAATACATATAAGAACTGTATATCTGATAATACCAACGTTTGACTATTTCACCTGTCTCCAAGAAACTTGAAAAGAAACTTGAAAAGTTGCTTCTTTGGGGCAACATTCTTCGTGTTGGATTTGTTCTTAAGAGCATCTCCAAGTTTTTCAGTCACCACCCATTCATTAACCCTCTTCGCCTCGAGCAAACCGATGAACGTAGCCTTTGTCCGGTGAAACGACATCACATTCTCGAATAGAACCCAATAGAACAACAGATGGAATGACCTGAAAATGTAAAATCGACACATGATTGTGTCTTACCTTTTTAAAACACTTCTGTCTATCTGCTATTAAATGACTTCTAGAGTCTCAAGGGTAGTGGAAAGGAGTAAGTATTGGTTGTTGGCATGTCTGACATAAGATCGATCGGTTGAGGTGAGTAAAGACGGTGGCCTAACTTACTTGGTAGAGGACTCCTTTTGTTTAGCGGTCATTGATCGATTCTAGGTGGTTACAGACTTGACAAAAAATATTGAAAGATTCGAATCATCGTATGTATCTATACCTTGGTGTCCCGACTGAATTAAGAGCGGTGATGATGCAAGGAATATAAATGGCTCCCCATTTTGGGACATCAACTTCCGGGATCAGCGTTGAAAATGGTAGAACGACGCAGTAAAAGAAGAAAGTGAACATATGGGCTATAATCTTTCGAACAAAGAAGAAGCTGTAGATCACATAAAACTTCTTGTACAGTGTAACTTTCTGCAGACAAAAGTTGAGAAGATTAAGCAAGCTCTAGTTCAGAAACATGAACATTAAACTATAAAATTTACGTTAATGTGATTGTTCAAGATTATAAACCTTGTTTCGGACAATATCTAGGAACATTTTTCTGAATAAATTGGCAGGTCCGCAAGACCACCGATGTTGCTGAAATCTGAAGGCTTTAAAAGTACTAGGAAGTTCACTTTTCACCTATCAAGAAGCACAGTTCTTGATCATATTCATCTGCTGGTAATTGACTAAATTATACATGTATATGGACACAAATATATACCTGGAGGTCACCTAAGTATATAAATTTCCAACCCTTGAGACCAGCTCGAATAGCAAGATCCATGTCCTCCACCGTGGTTCTGTCGTTCCACCCTCCGGCCTCGTTGATCGCTGAGATTCTCCATATCCCACCAGTTCCTGAGAGATCATGTTACTAAGTAATGTGTACTACATGGCTAATGTTAATAAATAATAAATTGTTCAATCTCTCTGCAAGCTCAAGCTTTTAGATAAGACGACAATTCAACATGGTATCAAAGACTTTGCCTAACGTCAAGGCCCTTGTTCAAAACTCATAAATAACACCATCAACATGAAATATACACTTGACGGACTCCCAAAAAAAAAAGGAACAATTTGTTGATTTTACCGTTAAAGCCAAAGAAGGCATGTGTGGATGATCCAACTTCTTGTTCAAACTGTGAAATGGTAGTCTAATGACATCTCTTGCATTCTTGCCAGCAAGCATTCATCCGCATTCACTGCAAAATAATAATATGTCATGTTTCCCAATAATTATATCAAAAATTTTTTTTTTTTTGGGCCTCACAGTTTAATTATATCTTTTTCGTCCCAACTCATAAGCCTTTGTATATTTTTTGGTAAAACAATATCTCCGTATTTCCAAAAAAGTTGGAAATTCATCAAAAGTTTTAGTACCCAAAGACAAGAATCATCTCCCTGAAATTGAGTAGTTGCTACATCAGGCAAGTAGCAGATTTAGAATCCAAGATGAGGGAATGGCAAAAAAACAATGATCATAAAATTGGGCGGAACTTTTTAGGAGGGTACCTTACCTGGTTGTGTCCTCCCTTACCCCTAGGACCTGTGTCTGTGGGAAGCTACCATTCAATAAGAATATTCTTATTCAATGGTTGATATGTCACTAATGACAGTGTCGTTGGGACATGATCAACTAAACCGAAAATGGGAGCTCACATGCACTTAATTAAAAAGAACAAAGGAAGTTCACATGATTTTTTTTTTAATTTAAGAAAACATGTATTTTAGGGTAATATTGATAGACCCAAGTCTAACAACATCTTTTGTACACTAGGAAATGGAAAGGGGGCAGAAAGGTGGTCCAATTCATATAATATTTCAGATGGCACGTGACTTAACAGTTAAAAGTGGGACTAGATCACGTAAGAAACAACCTGGAAATTACAAATTATTTATTTATTTTTTCGAATGTTAAATCTATCGAAGTTGTCGGTACCAAAAGCTCTCTGGAGGCCAACAAGAGTTAAATTGCCAACTCTTGCACTAACTTTATAGTTTATATAAATTAATTAAACTAAATGCAAAAATATAATTTATACTATAATATAAAATGATAAAATATATTATGGGTATTAAATTATTGTTATTTAAAACATGGTCACATATAATAAGAATTTTTGCAATAATAATATCAACTTTTAGAACTAGTTAAATATAATTACAACGAAAATATTTTAATCAAACTTTTAGAACTAGTCAAAATACTTTCAAATTTTTATTTTTAATCAAAAAATTGTCTCAATTCTCTATATTCAATTATATGACCAGTTTTATTAAAAAAAATTCTGTCGGACTCGGTTTATTAAAAACATTTATATGGTACTTTTTATTAGAAATAAAATAAGGATTATATTTGATTAGGTCTAAAAGTTTATAACTATTGGAAAAATTCATATTTTATGGATTATTTTTAAATTTACCTACTTTTAATTACATTAGTTAAGAAATATTTAAGATGTTAATTATATTCAATGAGGGTGACCAATCCTAATAATTATATGAAATCATCGTAATTAATATCAACCTATATGATTAGATGATGATTCCATCTTTTATTGTCCAGGTATAGAATTATTGCAGTTTTTATTAATATATGCACGAATCATTAAAAGCTTGAAGGTCATTTTTTTAAA